>JAYJMH010002788.1:0-28393 GCA_036873815.1 Phacellophora camtschatica
GATTTCGAATGTCTGAGAAAAAACGAATGTCTGCGAATGTCTCGTTTTCAACCGAATGTTTTGCTTTGAATGTCGCGCGGACATCAGGAAGGGCAAACTCCTCAGACTGGATCACGACACGACGCGTTTTTTTGGTATACATACTTAATATAGACCATCAAATTTTGTTTTGTAGCCGAGGGAAAAGTTCAGACAGAACGCGCAGCGTCTGATATTTGAAAACATGATTGATACTTACTTGCCAGTACTTTTTGGTTTGGAATTGAATGATTTTCAAAAAAAGGCGCAAACTTTCGGAGACTTTGCTTTTCAGATTCACTTTGGCAGGTTTGAGATTTTGACAGCAACAACAACAATAACAACAGCAACAGCAACAAATCAATTTTTGCACAAAATAATATACTTTTGTTGCCTGGCAAGTATCTACCTTCTTTAAAAGTGTATTGTTCAAATGTGGTATCAAAAAGCAGTATGGCTAGCAGAACGAGAAAAAGAAACATTGATACCACCTTCACCAATGCAATAGAAGAAAATCCGACAAGGAAGAAAAGTAGACTACAAAAAAAAACAAACCCAAAATCTGTTCCATTTGCAAAAGGATTTCGCCCAGCAACTTCTGAAGAAGTAACCCACGCAGTTGGAGACTCACTGCCAAAAACAATATGCAGTTTACTTAAGTCCAATATTTTTGCACCCATACCTCAGCCAGTAAGTGTAGATGATTGGCTTGCACAATATAAAGAAGAAGGACAAAGTTTTGATCAATTTATTGATGAAAATCCCTGGTTATCCCCAAGAAAAATAAAATATTATCGGGGGTTGTACCATGGAAAAGGAAAAGATTTCAAGAAAAGATATTGCAATGGAAAGATTTATCTTCAACCAATTGGAACTTTCAATGACAAAGATTTTCCTCAACTTGAAGAACTTGTTATTTATGCAAGAATATTTCTATCTGTTGATGTGATTCTCCTTCCAAGAATTGAAGTTATCTATCCAACTTCTAAGAGTATGATATGATGCTAAATTTTGGCTTTGTAAGGTTGTTTGATTTGGACTAATTTTGACCAAACAAGATGCTAGATATTGCAACATCTGGTCTATTTTACTCTTCTGGAAGATCTCCCAGTGTTTGATGGTTTTTAGATAGAATGGTTATATTGTTTAAATCCACATGAATCAATTGTGGAATTGTGGTGATAGTACAGAGAAGTGTTTGCAAAAGTTTTCAATAATTCTGACTGGCACATACATTTGCAAACAATACAGGTGCATTCAGAAGGTGCCAAATACTGGCACTATAATTGTTGAATAATCCTTTGTTGTGATCTTATTAGCCATTTATAGTAAAAATTGTTTTTCAAAGAATTATTTCATAATTTTTACCTTGAAGATAAACTCATTTCTTATTTTTTAAATGGCAAAGTGTCAAAATTTTGTCTTTGGATTGTTTCAACAATTCTCCAGCAAAAACTGTGTTCCCACCGGAAAGCTGCTAAAACTGGCAATGCTAGGCATGGAATAGAATAATGAATTGAAAAGAAGGAAAACTTTCCCCTGTGAATTTCTACCATGCCACAGGTCACTGTGATTGGGTTGTAAGTAGATAACTTATTTTAATTTCCAGAAAAAGATAAAAAATTGTTTATATATTTTTACTCACAGATGAGACTGTGTCTTTTATTTACACTAATGAATGCAAAGAAAAAGAAGGTTTTGAAAAGAAGAAATGCAATGCAAGGCAGAAAAGAATCAATTTCAGAATGGCTGAAAGTGTGTATATATGCTATTTGATTTCCATTTTATCAAAGTTTTAAAAAAATTATTAATTTGTTTCAAATTATAGGGACACAACATAAATATTTATTGCATGTGTTACTACAGTATATTTTATAAGCATAATAATTTTACCTGGACATAGAATGCTGTGAATATCATAGAATTAATAAAAGAATACTTCTAGAGAAGGGAATCTATTGCTTTTTGAAGAAGATAAATGAAAGGATGTTTATGTACCCAACATTTTTATATCATGCTATTCTATATTACACATAGTTGATTTATATACATAACTAACATTTTATCAACCCTACAGATAAAATACAGCTGCAGGTCAACAGTATACATTCATATTTGAAATTGATAATGCCAGACGATGCTCTCTGTACGATTGGTTTAACAATGGCTGATCTTTTTGAGGATAAACCAGATCTGTTTGTAGCTGGAATGGCAAATGGCAGTCAAAGGGTTGCTGTATGTATTTGAAACTGTATTTATTTTGTTTATATTTTATATTAGATTTTTGCTGTATCTCTTTATTCATTTTGTTTTGTTTCATTTCCTAAAGAAGTAAAAGAATAATTGGAAATGTTTCTTGCTGTATTTTAATTTTTCATTCTTTGTATTGTTTCCTTATTATTGTTTGAAATATTTACATCAGTGTCACCCTTGTAGTAAGTTAAAATTGTTTTTTTTTATAGGTTTTCAGCTTTGCAAGATATGACCCAACTCTAACCTTTTCCAAAGAATTTTGGTACATTATCAAAGAAACTAGGAAAATTCCAGCTGAAGAAAAAAGAAAACTTCTTTTGCAGGTTGTCTATTTGCAATTAACAACATGCATCTTTTTCAATTTATGAAAAAATCTTTTTCAATTTAAGACATAGCTTTTTCAATTTATGAGATATCTTTTTTAATTTATGACATATCTTTTTCAATTTGCGAAATATTTTTTTCAATTTTCAACATATCTTTTCCAATTTACAATATATCTTTTCCAATTTACAATATATTTTACATTGAAGCGAAATATTTAATATTAATAGCACTAAACTTGTTCATAATAGGCATTTGTACATCATCAAAATCCTGTAATTTGGTAAATCTATTTTCCGGCTAATAGCTGATCAATTAGCATACCCTGGCGGACCAAAGAAAGTTCTGCCGCTTACTTGGCTATTCTGAAAAATCTGTTTGTTAATAAGCCATAAAAATAATGCAGAAGGATGCCCGAAGGATTAACTTGGATTTAGAATAGAGGCGTGATTCAACCTTCTGTGGCAATTCTAAGGCACCCAAACAACAAAAATGAACACAGTGTGTTACTCTAGATTTCGAAATGAACTGAAAGTATTTGTTGAAAGAGAACTCACTGCTACTATGTAAAGTCGCCAAGACAGATGTGAAATGTAAAAGAATGCAAATTCAAAACCAAGGCTAAAGTGTTTGATTGGCCATTTGCGCAAATTCATAGGATGATATTATAAATTCGTTTTAAACTTTCTAAGCATTTTTGAACACTGTTTATTGTTCTGTTCCAGCGTAGCTGCAAGTTGCTTGTACATGAGATAATGCATCTTCTTGGAATCGATCATTGCATCTGGTATGACTGTTGCATGAATGGTTCTGGACACTTAGAGGAGGATTTTAGTAAGTTTACTTTATAGCTTCCTGTGCACGAGTAAAAGCGTGCAAGTCAGTGCCATCGGAAGCTCTTCCAGATTGGGGGGAGGGCTTATTGTTCTCAGAACAATAGAGAACAAAGGTTGAATTAATCAATTGTTTAAATCCCAATTGTTTTTTAAATTATTGGGGCTACAGCCCCCCTTTGACGGTACTGGAAGTCATTGATTAAGGTGTTGTTTGCTAAAGAGAGACGTTCTGTCAAATAAATTTGCGAAGGCATCAGCTACCGTTTTACCCCTGGAAGGGCCATATGTCCATTGCTAAATATCGTAAAACATTCTATTTTCAGGAGGTAAATGCGGACATAATTTCAACGTTGGTTTATTTTAATTTCATATAGTGCAATAGGGAATAACATAGATAAGAGAAATAACAAATGGTAAATAAATAATTTTAAGTTGCAAAATATTTTTAACTTTTTGCTGCAGGAATTTTTGAACTTGCTTCTTCTTTATTTTTGCAGGACAGCCGATGTTTTTATGTCCCGTAGATTTGCGAAAACTTCAGCATTTGACTAGATTTGATATTTTGGATAGATATAAAGAGGTAAGAAAATTTGAGTCTTCCTGAGACCATCTATATCTTCAGATACTTTTAATACCCTTATCCTATTTGTGTCAAAGACAACTCATTACATTTCTCCCGAAGGTATACTCCTAATAATATACACATATGAAGCTCTTCCACCGAAAGTAAGCACGACCAGAGGGGCCAACTACTTTAATATTGTTGACCTCATGCAGTCAAGATTTTATAAAAATGACCAACGTTTAGGACAAAGAAAGGACCAAATTTCAATTGAGACATGGACTAGCATGGACATACCATCCTTTGGAACGACAGATACAAAACATACGACTTTGACACATAGGTGTATAATTTTCAGAGAGCTGCCCCCCCCCCCAAGGTTTGGAAATTTTGTCTTGAAGAAGGGAAGAACTTTTCACTGAACAACACTATAAACACTGATACCATATGTATTTTGCAATGACCCTTTAGTTTCGAATGTTTTGATTTCCAAACCGAGGCTGAGCCAGCTGTTTTGGTGGGAAAATTGAAATGACGACATCTAGCCACCCTGGCCGAAACATAAGTCTACGCATAGTCTATGAGAAAAAATATGAAAACAACAAAAATATTTTATTGGTTTTTATCAAACGATTTATAGGTGTGTGAACTGGCACAGCCTACGTGTAGACTTCTCTTGCAATTTTAAATGGAAGGTTCCTTGAAAATTAATCGTCAGACTGAAGGGTCACCTCACCTCACCCTCCTTAAAATAATTGAAATAAAAATGAAATGAAATATTTAGCTATTTATCTAAAGTGTATCGGATGCTTTACGATTTCTAAAACAGCACCATGAAGGAGCTAACTGTATATTCAAACGGGATTTCCAATTTTTGGTTGTCGTTAGGGACAATGACATTTCAAGTCTAATAATCCATTTCAATGATATCAATGAAAAACTATGATGATATTAATGAATAGGAAATTTGAAATTTGTAATCAACAACCTACGAATAAGGAATTTGTAAAAAAAATTAATTTTTGATTGGATGTGATGAGTGTAATGTCGAAAAAATGGCAAAACAATGCTTTGACGGGAAGGAAGGCCACAACATATAGTAAGCTCTATTTGTTTTGGCGTACGTGTATCTTGTTATCTTATATCTACTGTAACCTAGGAATCTGATTTATAAGCAAAATGTGAACAAATTAATCACATAAAAATTGTTTCGTTATATTTATTGTCTTTTTGTTTTCATCATGCAAAGAGCCAAATATGGAATTGCAAATGCTGAATAGCAAACTGTTGTGAGAAACTTCCCAGACTTAGCACCCAGGGGAGGCAGCGCCATCAGACTAGGGTAGGGAGCCGTGTTCTATATTTTTGAGTCTGGGATTTCGATTCCATAAATATATTTTTGGGTCTGAAAAATATTTCATCAAAAATTTTATTTTTGGCTCGAAACATTTGAAATTTTATTTTTTTGGGTAAAATATTAAGAAATAGGATAGAAATGTTAATAAAAGATGTTGTAGGCAGCAAAATTGCGTCATAATAGGCACCTAGCTATTTTATTTTTGGCTATGTGTTTCCCTTCCATTATATTTTTGGCCCCCCTGCAAAACCTGTCTGTGGTATTCATGACCCAATTGGCCTATCGTACCTTTCCCAAATAAGGGTCGGTCTCAGCAGACTAAATTTCCACAAATTCAAGCACAATTTTAGAGACACCGTCAACCCTACGAATGTGCCCAACGAATGACGGTATTGAGGACACGGAGCACTTTTTGTTGCTTTGCCCTTCATTTGACATTCAACGACGAGATCTTCTCGCTGGAGTTTCTGTAGTATTACGACCATTTGTTGAAATCAACATCCTTTCTAACAACGTTCTTGTACAAATATTATTGTATGGTGATAAAGACCTTTTAAATGAAGTTAACAGAAATACACTCGAACTGACACTAGATTTCATCCAAAAAACAGGTCGGTTTGATTAAGATAGACTTGAAACCTTTGTTTCACGCCACTCAACCACAAAGTCTTTTTTGTGCACTTTCTTTCTTCGTTAGTCGTTTCTTGTAATTCTTTGTGATGTTAAAGTCTATCTTAGATTAGATGTTACACGTGGAAGGGCAACGCGAACTTGCCATGAGGGAGCAATTTTACTTGCTTCTTTTTCTTTTGAATAATTTATGACGTCTAACTTGAGATAGACTTTAAATCAGATCTTGTTTTTGTAAAAGAGTTTTTGTTTTTTGTTTTTTGTCTTTTTTATCTTATTCTCTATATGAAGGCTGCTGAGTTGCCATAGATTTTTGCTCTCCGTGGTATTTCGTCCTTGTAGTATAGTAAAGTAGTTTGTAAGTAGCGTTAGATAAGCACCTTGTATTGTAAAATTTTGATTGAATATAAAAAAATATATATATATATATATATATATGGAGCGTTGTTTGCATCTTTATCACATTTGAGTGTTCTTTGCACATTTCGTATCACCATTCTTTCTTTTGTATGGATTTTAATATTTCACATGTGAGACGGTATTTGATAATTTTGATAATTTGATAATTTGATAATTTTGTATGGCACTTTTTTATTTCGTATGTTGTTTCACATTTCGTATGACATAATGTATTGCAACATGGTATGATGCATTGCGACATGTGGTGCCTTGCGATATTTGAATACTTTGAAAACTGTTAGTTATCATCGGTAAATGTACGTACCCATTAAGTTAGTTGATATGATCTAATTGTTTTTATTGCGGTTTAGATAATCAACAGCCACCACCAGAGGAACCAGCTTCAGGACAACCGGAAGAAGAACAAGAGGGGGAAGATGAGGACCAAGAAGAACCAGAAGAAACACCTGAGCAAGTAGGAGCAAGACCAGTTCCTGAAGAAGAACCTCCTACTGACGAAGAAGAAGAAGAAAACGAGGATCAAGAGCCTGAATATGATGAATATTCACCAAGACCACCTGATATGGAAAATCGTTTTCCGCAAATGCACCCACAATCTACAAGAGATGATGGCAAGGCTTACCAAGAAGAAAATATTCCTTTATCTCAGGTAACTGTTTAGTTGAGAGATATATATATAATGAAATATGCTTTCTATTGAGTATTTTATAATGAAAATATTCTTTAATCTCATGTAACTGTTTAGTTGTGAGATATGTAAATCTATATAAGTAAATTTAGAATGCAGTATGTTTTCTATCGAGTATTTCGATGTATTGTATATACCAGATCAATCTAACATGCGATGTGCTTTCTTTTCTATCGAATATTTTGTAATAATGTATAACACAAATTCAAATAAAGTATTTCTTTCACGTATTCTAAAAATTATTTGAATTACTTGATATCTGAGAAGTTAAACCGTTGCTAAAAATGTTGAATTGATCTTTAAAAGGCTGCAAAACTGTTGGCCGACAGAGTGGACAAAGAAATTAGAAGGAAAGAATGGCTAAGGAGAAAACGAAAGCAATGGCATGAAATGCATGCAGCGCAACCTCCTCAACAACAATTCGCTCCAATGTATTCTAGTGGCACTGGTAATCAACCAATTTCGACGGGGGTTTCACAACAGCAACAGTATCCATATGGAAGTTATGGAATGCAGCAAAACAATGAAATGCAACAACCAGTCGCTCCAATGTATTCTAGTGGTAGTGGTAATCAACCAATTACGACGGGGGTTTCACAACAGCAACAGTATCCATATGGAAGTTATGGAATGCAGCAAAACAAGATACCTCAATTGCAATATGAGCAACAGTTTCAGAAGCAAAGCAACTTCCCATCACCTCAACAACAAACACAACCTCTACAACAACAACAAAAACAACAACAACAACAGCCACAACAATTACAACCACAACAAAACAACTTGCAGGGACAGGGACAGAATCCTGGTTCGGTGCAAACGCAACCTCAGAATGTTGCATCAATGCCTTTACAGCAGCCTGCAACACAACAACAAATTTATCCTGTAGTTTCTCAACCTTCAAAGTATCCTGCAATGCCATTTGGCTTTTTTGTTAAAAACCAACAAAAATATAAATCAGAACATACAAAATTAAAGAAATATGCAACATATAAAAATGTTTTTAATGCCGTAAATGATATAGAAGTAGACGATGGATCTGCTTTGATCCGGTATGGATCTGTATCAGGTTCCGGTTCCGGTTCAGGTTCAGGTTCAGCGTCAGGGTCTGCGTCTGGTTCATCCATAAGAACTTTGGAAATCAAATCAACAGACTAACTAATGTGAAGTTCGGGTGAAAATCAAATAAGCTTTGTGCTTATGCTTCTACTCTAGAGTCCATGCCCTTGCGTAACTTGGTGTGGTGCAAAGGGCCTTGATGTGCAACAATTTCTAATTTGAATTATTAAAATGAAGTTTATCCTACGTTAACGAGCTGTAAATTATTTAAAATAACATACTTTTTTGTGTGTTTTAACACAGGAATCATAAAACGGTTTTTGAATTGATATGTTTTCAAGTTTTTAAATTTTATCATGCTTTAAAGAAAATGCCCTGACGTCAGAAAGATAAAATATCAACATTGTCACCATTTTGCCACATTTTCATTGTGAATTATTAATCAGTTTTCTTTTGCATTGTGATTTGATGATGTGACTTCATGTTAAGATGTAAACACGTTTTCACAACAATTATCAAAATCATCAAGCCTTCATGTACAATATGTTTCCAGGGCGGTTTAGTGGACAGAATGTAGAACACAACGTATTTTCTTTGATACACCAAAATACTCTATGGTTAATAAATATCTTAAATGTGTGATGTAGGAAATCTTTTTGCCTAACTTGATGACATTCTCAAATAGTGACTCGTTGTTTTATTTTTGTTCTGTTCTTCATCGTGCTGATATATCTTTTATGCTTTGTTAGCAATGAACAGTTATCTAGAAATTTTAGGTCCTTGAGCATTCTAAAACATGTAATTCTTTTACCGTTATTTTGTATTACTACAGTTTCTGTTAAGCCGGCATAGCAAAGTCCCCGTGAAAACGAATACGGCATAATTTCAGGCTATGTTTTTTCGTATGACACAGTGTGAACTGGGTCTAAGACCCATGCTTTTATACATTATTTCGATACAACATTTAAATTCACGTAGACCAGCAACAGCATTCACGAAATTGATTAATGAGATCCATTTTGACCTGAAAAGACCTCATTACTTAATGCAAAACATTTTTAAATTTTTTTATTTCGTTTTCAATTTATTCATTTACTTGAAGCGATTCTTTTCTTGCCCATAACGAATTTTTGTTCAACGAAGCACCTGTCGTACAACTGAATGAAGTGAATTAAAAAATATTTTCTTTAAAATTTGAGTTTTGCGAAACATAATATTTACTTTGTGTAACACATTTCTTTAAAGATAAAAGCATAGTTCATCGTAAATTTGCTTTTTTTATAGATCATCCTTTATATTGACTTTGTGTACATTTCTCTTCGCAAATATTACTTTGGCAATGAATGTTTCGCAGATAATTAATTAAGGGATTATTCCGACTAGGAAAAAGGTTTTTCAACATATAATGATGATGTTGAAATTAAAATGAAACTGAATAATGTCGTTTGTACTTTAAATTTCTCATGAAAGAAGGAATAAAGATATAGTTGTTTTATTTTCTGAAATCACACACAACAGCGTAGAATAAACGATTTACTTACATGAAGTACTACAAAGTAATCATTGAGCTATGATGAAGGAAAACCAAAGCTAATTGCTTTCTCAAAGACATAATGTAGCATTTTCAGCATTGCAGAGCAGCGCAAAGTTTTGGTTTTATTTAGTATAACTCAGTGATTATAAGGTAGATTATGGCAAACAAAGTACCAAACTATACATTGAAGATTCTCGTATCGAATTCAAGCAAAACCAGCATTACCCATATTAAATCTCTCCCCTAGCAGTTTTGCAAATGTGGAATTTTGATTGAGTTTTAATGAAAAGACACATAGTAAATTGATTTATTTGATACTTACAGAAGGCCATTTTGGGGGGTACCAGAAACAACAAAACAGCGAAAAATTGGGAGAAAAAACAGCCAAAACTGCACGTATTAAATCCCAAATACCGAAAACAAATTTTCAGTATAAAAATTGTTATATAGTAATTAAAACCGGGATCCGAGTAGCTATCTCTTGTTGATCGCAAGCCGATGGCAATGTTTTAGAGAAAACCACAATCATACGTAATCCGGTAACCGCAAAACCGCACGTTTTAAATGCAAAAACTGAATACCGAATACCTAAAAACAGCCAAATCCGCAATCCGCGAAACCCCAAAGCCCCCTCACGAAAAGTCTATTTTTGACTTTTCTTTAAATTGCTGAAAACATATTTTATTCACAGGGAAAAATCATTTCTGAATTGACAGCTTTTTGAGTAAAATCATGTTTAAAGCACCCATTAAATGAAAAATGTCTAAAGAATAACTTTTATTTGGTGGAAAACATCTGCAAGTTTTCCTTACCCAAAATAACTTTCCCAAGAGTTAAATCTAATTAAACTTCTTCCAGAAAAGAAAAACAAAAGATGAAGAGATCTGTGCTGCTGTTTATTTTATTCATTTACATTTCTCTAGGTTCCCATATTGATTGGGCGTCGAAAAATATTTGCATTTACATTAATTTAGTTTCAAGGCTTTTGAAAATTAACACACGAACTCGTGGCCTAAAAATTAGCACAAAAGTTCGTAACTTCGCAAATATAGCACGAACTTGTAACCTGACAGAAATTAACACATACATGAAGGTAAACGAGCAGTGATTTAGTTCACACCAAAAGTTAGAAGAAAATAGATTGAAATTAAATCAAAAAAATGATACAGAAAAACACGCAGAAGAAAATTGACATGTTAAAGATAACACTTTTTTATCATTCAGATCTCACAGTAATCTTTGAATCTTCAGTACGATCTTGTTATCGATCTCACGTTGTTTTTTACCAGTTCAAAGACAATTATCCTTAAATTTTGGACGTGGTTTGGACACCGAATGTTGATGTATCGCAAGAATACATATAGTTTTCAGATTAAAGCGTTTTAAGCCACATGTAGTTTGTTTTTGGACGTTTTTTTAGGGGGTGGGGGTGTTAACAAGAAATTAAATGAAATTAACAGGAAAGGTAATATATAGATGACTAACAAGAGCTACTTGATCTAAATTATAAGAAAATGTTTCTTATCACATTAAACTGAAAAACAGTTTATGCACTCTTCAAATTAATTGTTGTATATGTGTTATCATTGTTCTTCTATATTATTCATATTATTTACCTTATTAAAAAGATGCAAACAAATAAATACACAGGAGCAAAAGCATAAACTTTTATGGTATTGATTGTAAAGTTTTGATGTAAATTAATGGGATGACTTCAGATTGTCAACAAATTAGGTAAATGACAGCTGTAAGCGTTTTATTGAAAACTGCAAATTGCCTTCAATCTTTTCAGTCATTTTGCATTTTTATTGAAGTTGAAAATCAAGAGGATATTCTATAAAGTTAATATTTGTTCTGGGATGATCTGATTATGGATGAACCTAACTTGAAATTTATAGAAAATAATTTTTTTCATAGAGACACGAAAGGCCATAAACGTAGTTTATTGCTGTGTACAAATATCATTCGGTGTGTGAAATAATATTGGCATATAGTCACGACCTATTACACTGAATATATCGCTTAAATGAAAATTGTGTAAAGAATACTATTCAACCTAATCTTAAGTATGATTGATAAAATGAATGCTTAACCATATAGTGTTTGATTTGGTGTGTCGAACTTGGAATGACCCATTTCTATTTCCCGTTTTATGATTAGTCTTTTATGAAAAACTCCCTTCTGTATATCTTGATTAAAACAACGCTTCGTTTTCAAATTTCTTTTCTTTAAACAGCGCTTTCAAAGTTAAAAAAAGATTTTGTTTCAAAGTGTTGGAATGGAAACCAAACTAGACTTACTTCAGGATTATCAGTTCGCTCCTCCGCCTTACGAGGGACTCATGTAATAAGGGTAAACCTAAACTCCAAAACGGTTAAATTCTGCTTTAGTGCGAAGGAGAAAATTAAAACGGGGCATAAATCGTCACAAAGAAACTGGGGTTTTCAGCTAACAAGCCAAGAAAATTTGAAGAATTAAAAATTCCTGATGGATTTCAAAATATTGATTCAGATTGCCTGTAATTTTTAAAGTTGTCGCCTCGTGCAATCAGTTTCTTCACTTTTATAACAATAGTTTTGCCAACCACCTAACAGAACTGCATAAATTATGAATTGTTTTGCAAAAGTTTTGGCGTTCATCTGCAGAGACTGTGAAGTCAAACACTTTTAAAAACAGTATAGTTACATTTCATCACGTAACACAAGTCAACACCCAGTTAACGATTGAAAATAACATTCAAAAATCGAATTAAAACTGTTGCGTGTAATATATGCTGGCAGTATATTGCTGGTTTCAAACACATCTGCTTGCATAAGAAAGATATATCAATTGTATTTGCTCATATTTGTTACCTGTTGGGACAGTAAATTAATTAAATTAATCAGAAAGATTCTAATTATAGGATTGGAGTGTAGCGTTATTGTTTTAATGGTGATGAATCAACTTTTCATAGTTTTTAATGCATCTGTTTTTACAAGATGTATATTCTACATCTTGGTGTTGCAATTGACCCATTCTCGTAACACAAATCATTAATTCACTCCTGTGCTGCACTGAAGTACAGGGAACCTATGTAGTGAGCCTTGAGTTTCATTTATCATCAAACAACAACAACACTATTAATAGCACTGAAAATTATTTAAATTTGAGTAAATGTTGTTTATAAGAGCATCTTTTAAATGGACTGATCATTTTTACAACTTGCTACCTTTTAAACGTCTTTAAAGTGTGTACTTTTTAGCATACTTTTTTGTGTTTAACATCAGTACTCTAAGGTACCAAAAAATTTGATCCAAATCTCAGCTTGGCGTTTCTGAGGCCAAAAAATAGATAGAATACATCTCTATAAATTAAAATGCAAAAGTAATTCACCCTTAAATGTATAGGGGTGCCCTCATTGGTTTTGAGGAGCCAAAGCACTTTAATTTGTTATCAAAACATATTATCCAATTTAAATACACGAATTCTTTAAATACTGGCCAATTATTCTGTTTTCAAATGCATTCTGAGTCCAATGTTAAAGAGGTTTAAACTTTAGACCCAAAAGTAAAGCATCTTTGAAAATAAGGAGTTGAGTTTTAAAGAATCTAAGCACTACTAATATTAGAGATTTCTCTCATTTCCCGCAGAGGAAAAAAATCTCTTGTCCTCAAGGCCGGTTCCAGGATTTTTTCTTTGGGGTGTATGCCCTTCTATACCGAGTAAATTAGTCTCCCAGGGACTGATCTGTGGAAATAGTTCCCGAAAAAGTTTGAGCCATGCCCTTGTCTCGGGAACGTCCTCTTTGAGAGTAACGACTATTTTAAAGTCATACAATATTTATTCAATCCAATCTTTACATTTCTTGACTGAATAATAAAAGCTTTGTAATTTTTCAACAATCTCAGTACCGGCAGTTCTTGTTTCTGAAAACAAGGAGTTATTCTAAAAGTTTGTTGAGTGAAATGAATTTTTTTTGCAATTTTAAGGTGTATTCAAAATTAAGAGACGCTTCAGGCTTGCAAATAAAAAAATCATGTTGTTTCTTCCAAACGAGGCGAACTATTCATTTTAATGTATTTTCCTTTATTTATTTTATTTATGATGCATGCTTTGATATATTTACTACCGGGCGCCTGAATCAAAAGAAATAAAGAAATTCCATATGCCGTCCGCAAAATACGTTAATGATGCAAACAGAACGATGATTTTTATACGATGATTGATTACCTACGTCCTCTGTTTTCTGGGGCTTTGCAATAACTTGTTTGAAAACTAATTACGGAAGATATTTTAATATTGACAAAATTTTGGCTTGACTGTCTTTCCTTTGTTTGTTTCTATATTATTTCTAAGGTGGGCCTCAAAGTACTACTAGAATCAGTTGTTTAGGAACTGGTAGCAGCTGCCAGTTTCAGGGGGTGGTCTTCTCTTAGGTTTGAAACATTTATCTCACTTACTTGTATCTACCTATGAGAATAAATTATTCGAACATAAATTTCTCGGGGGGCAGTATAGATTTCTTGGGCGCAGTGTAGAGTTTAACATTTGAATCTTATTTGTCCATTTCAAAAAAATATCCTCAAGTTAGCAAAGCTTTAGCTATTTTAAATTTATTTTTGTCATGAAAATCACGAGAAATCGCAAAACTACATGCTTAATGAACGATTTGACATTTTCATTAAAATTTGTATGAGCTGCGAGCAAACTTAATTTGCTATGTAAGTAATTAACAAAGTGTGTGTTTGAGAAAACTCAACAAACTTTAAACATTCATTCATTCAATACTATAACACATGTCAAACAGGTCAAAGTTGTGATTTACGCAAGGTATACGCGATTTTTTATTTATAAGCCACTGCTTAAAAAGCAGCTGTACTGAAAGTTCATCTAAAAATTAAGCAACCCCACTTTTGAGATAAGATAGAAGCAAGCAACTTACAAGAGACAAGTTTGCAATTTTAAATAAATTGCAATTGGAATAAGTTCTTGTCGTTCTCGTGCATCAGTAAATATTTCCCCATCAAAACAATGCGCCACCCCCTTAACGGAAAGCTGGAGAAAACTGGAAATCCCCGGCGCAGAAAAGCGTAACAAGGAGAAGAAGTAAAATTATATACCACGCCACTCGGTCATTTACATGGGGGTATCTTTAAGCCCAGTATTCAGCGACACTTTTTTAAATTGCCCAGGACAATTTTCAATTGTTATTTAAGCCCAGTAAATCATTTAAGCAGACATTTAAGCAACCTGAGTTCCAAATTTTAGATGCAAATTAAGCACAACACTACCTAAAATTCTAAGTTCATTATAGACAGAAAATCATTATATAAAATAGGTAATGTAGTCAGTATTTTCGCGAAGTATCTTCCATGTTTTATGCTTTTCGGGTCTTCATGATTGTAGTCCTTTTCGCTTCTTCTTGATGTAATACTTTTGTGATCACACATTTCCTTTTCTTGCATGATAGCTAACTAGTTAAAGGTTTTGATGCACAGTTCACATCCGCCGCTGTCTTGACTGCCAGTTATCTCGAACATTCGCTATTTCGAACTAATTTTAGTTTCCTTCGCAGGGCTTTCTTATGAAATATTGCCCGTTAATTCAAACATTCTAGGTCTTGAACAGATTTCAGTTTCCCCTAGAGTTTGAGATATCGGATGTGAACTGTGCATGTCAACCGTATTATGTAAAAGATGTATTTCTAGTTGTCACTTGTTTAATTAGGGTAGATCTTAATTGCTTGAACTCTCCGTTGAATCTTTATGGTAACTAGTAGTAACTTGCGTTTCGGCCTGCCTACGACAGGTCTCAACTCCAGCGCTGCGCTTGCTTGAGGGTAGCGGGGTTCGGTGTTTTACGGAGGTAGGATTTTGCAAATATTTTGCTTGTAATTTCAGACTTTATTGGCATTTTGACCAGATTGTCGGATGTTGGCTTTTTCGGCGGAATCTGATTTTAAGAGAAATAATCGTCACACTCCGGATATTGAAAAGGAAATATGTATCTCGTTTATTTTGATATTAAAATCCGGATATTAAAAAGGAAATATGTATCTCGTTTATTTTGATATTAAAATCCAGATATTTATAAAAAGGAAATATGTTTCTCGTTTATTTTGTTTTTCGTTTTTGCAAATATTCCTTCCATGCAACTATCCTGTATTAGAAAATAGTGCAATCTCGTAGAGTAAAAGTAATTGGCTTTCTTTCACTTGTCCACATTACAACTTTCGGTAAATTTCTTTCCGTAAAACTTCTTGAGCGACACAATATTGATTTCTAGTCCCAATTTGGGTTCTTCTCGTTAATAACCCAATTCCGACCATTGTTTCTTTTGTTTCTCGTTTATTTTTAATTGTTCTTGAAAAAATAATTTATTTTTTGTGGCAATTTGGCTGTTGTTATTACCCCCCCGACCATTGTTTCATTTGTTTCTCTTTTATATATTTTGCCCTTCTTGCAGTATTAATTTTTGTGTGAAAATTTGTGTGTTTCCCGTTCCCGCCCAGCCATTGTATACATGTCTTGCTTTTAGATGCTTCCAACAAAAGGAAGAGAAAATATTTTTGTTTTCTTGTTGATTACCCGCCCTCGTTTTTTTGTTTCATTTGTTTGTCGTTTATTTATTTTTCGTTCTTGCAAATATGATTGATTTTGTCTTAAATTTATAAATTTTGTTTAATTTCTTCAACATATTTTTGTTTTTGTCTTTTGTATTTGCATTTTCCCGTTACCCCACAACCATTTTCTACGCGCCTTGCTTTTAAAAGCTTTTAAAAGAAAGAGAAATGTTTGCTTTTAAAGGAAAGAGAAATATTTTCGTTTTGTTGTTACCCCCGCCCTCGTTTATTCTTTCGTTGTAATAAAAAAAAGCTCAAAAAGTTATTATAATTCAATGAAAAGGCTTGTGGAAGTGCTTGTGAAATTTCGTGTGTGCATAATCTAGTGACAATGTTTGTGAAATTTGGTTGAAGAAGAAAGAAAATATGTAATACAACACAATATCGATTTCATTTATTTATAGTTTATTCATTTTCGCTCTTTGTAAAATTTGGTGGCAATTAGCGTTTTTGTTGTTGCTGCCAACCACTGTTTAATTTGACTCTCGTTTACTTCCTTCTTGCAAATAATATTTCTTGCACTGTTTTTCATTTGTGGAGGGAAATGGGAAAGTTTTTGAGATGAAATGTTATTTTGTCAGAAAAAAAACGCAAAAAAGAGCAGAATATAATTGGGATAACACGGAAGGTTAATGTTAAACAAATATATAATCTACTCACGCCTCTGTTTGTGCTCCGTCCTTGTTGGTGGTCGTACTGGAAAGCTGCTGGTAGAGGGGAACTTTGGCGACAGCAGAGCAAGCCGTGTGGTGGTCATTCTTCGATAAAGCAAAGTGGAAGAAATGAGTCTAGAACAGTGGAATGGATGGAGAAGAAAGCGATTAGAGTGGGAACAATGGCAAAAGAGCTGGAAGCACGGTGGCCTAAAGCAAAATACGTCGAGTATTATTGATGTAAAAGAGGCAAAGTCGCAAATCGAGTTTGCGATGCACAGACAAAAGTGAAGTCGGGAGCGAGGAAGAGAATCGAAAACTCCCAAAGAGAGACGTGAGGGGGTGGAAGTTCCACGGAAGCGGTGCTCGACGCCTATTGTTTCGATGGCAAAATCACAAGGATTCCCCACTCCCGTAGATAGAAATATTAGTATATACGGCCTAGAGCGGCAGACGTTGACTTTTGTCGACTCGAGAGTGGCACGATCGAAAAGCATAGAGGTCCATCCCGCAGAGCAGCAGAGGCAGGAAGGGAAAAAGAGAACCGGAAGACACTTTAGCGTTTTACACGAATTGGTGTTACATCTGTCTAAAAGTCGCATTGGTTTTGTGTTAAGAGTTCAGGTGTGAGAGTTGTACATTTAGCACATATAGCATATCAAGGTACATAAATTAATATGATGAGAAATGTGTACAAATGCGGAGGTGGGAATTGTTGGGGGTGTGGCTACAAATAGAAATGTGTAAAAATGCAGATGCTGCTAAATTGTTGGTAAACACGTCATTTTTAAAGCTTTTTTCGGAAAATTTGGGCATCTGTCGGAAAATTTGAGCCATTTTTAGCGTTTGGCCTCCATCAGCTTAAAACGGAATTTCGGCCTCTGTCAAATGTTTTATGTTTGGTATTTCTTGAATGCGGGGGCCTTACTGTATATCAATGTTCCACTCTTAAATTTTGTATTTATTTTATTGAACTTAATTTTGTAATTATTGTCGTCAACATTGGAGGTAAACAGTATCGTATCATTTTGCTAAGTATATTATATACAACATATTTATATACCCTTTTAAGATATAAATATATAAGAAATATATAGGATATATAATTAATTATTACTAGTTCTCGACGTCACACTCTTGAAGATAACGTTAATGAGAAAGGCATCAAGCTTGTTTAAAAATGCCTGCTTTTTGCCACCAGCTTTCTCTACTCAAACAGATTTATCTTTCATTACCTTACCAAATTTATGAATACATAATTAAATATTATTAGTTCTCGACGTCACACTCTTGAAAATAACGTTAGCGAGGAAAGCCTCAAGCCTTCCTCGGATTCCAAGTATTCTGCATCAGTTTCAACAAAGGTAAACAGTTAGATAGCGTGACACTAAATTTTCTTCTTGATAAGTTTTTAAGATTTTACTTATTTATATTTCTGAAAATAAAATTATTAACCTACTTATACTTGGACAGAAAAAAATATTTTACATCAAAATTAACTAAAAAAAACAAGCTTGATGATTTTGATTTTACATAATTTGATTATTTTACAAAAAAATATTAAAAAGTGTTAATTAATGCCAATTAACTACGTGATAATAATTGCATTTCAAAATCGACTACAAAAAGCTTAAATTATCAATAAATATTTCGGAAAATTTGCCAATCCAGGCTTATCTTGATACAAATCTAATATTCAATTTAAATTATATCAGTATTTTATATTTTTTCAAAGCTGCAGATTATGTTATAAACTTTTGTTTTTATATTGGATGTTATCAAGGTGCTTTCTTGCTTTTTTAAACAGGAGGTTTTATTAATATAATTTATTTTTGTTTTGAATACCAAAGTATTTTTGAAAAATGGGATTTTCCTGATATATTATATTTTTGTCTTATATATCAGAGTATTTGTATTTACATGCAAGTATTTGTAAGTTATAGATATGTGAGTATTTTCATAGGACCTTGACGCTATCTCTTTCTTTTCATTTAATCAACTTAAAGGAAATTAACATACATAACCAGAAACGTAGGTACGGCCCCATGCCCCAACCATTGAATGCCTTTTTATGGAGCTAAGTGCCATTTCTAAGTTGATATTTTTAAGGCACACTTGCCTTTTTGCCCTTCTAAACCATAGGGAAAATGCTTTCTTGAGAGTCGTGTCCCTCAAGCAAAAATGGTTTCTTGCGTCCCAGTACATAATTATTACCTTGATGCTTAATATCCATGTGTAATTTGAATTCTGATGCTTTAGCTGTATTAGGCGCATGGAAAGGGAAATCCCGAGTGAAACTCCGTGAAACTGTATGTGGAGCTTGACTGAAAATCGCTGAGTTTTGGTCGATGGAGTAGACGACTCATTTTGCTTACAAAATTATTAATGATCTAAGCCCCGATATACTAAGGATCCAATCCCGCCACTTCAGAATTCACAATGTTCCTTTCGCAATCGGGATGCTATTGGGGAAATAAAGGCAAGAACGGAAAAATTTCAATCTAGTTTCTACCTTAAATCCTAACAACTTATCTGAATCATCTGAATGGAAAAAACGTGATCCTGAGATTAGACTTGCACCCTCTCTTGCTGTTTTGAGCCAAATTGCTTGAAATAACCAGCCCCCTGCAAAATCAGTACCGTAGGACGGAACAATTTTATTATCACATAACTTTTACACAAAATAAACAATCCAAAAATCTAATATTTGACAAAAGTGCCCGCCCCCATATACCCCCAAATAGACGCTATGGCACTGCAAATCTGTTTTTGGTGTCTATGATCCGATATGCTCATCTTGTCTGTAAATCAACTAAAATGCAATTGGGATAAAAGAAGAAAAAGAGAATATAAGAATATATATGAAGAAGAAGAAAAAAAAGATGGAAAGAAGAAGATATGAGGAAGAAGAGAAGAAGTTGTAAAGAAGGAAGCACTACGAAGGAGATAAAAACGAAAACGAACACGAAAAGAGGAACGGAAAAGAAGCAAATACTAGTTACTTGAAAATAGCACTTGGAAGCACCGTAAGGTACAGTGCAAAATTTACTATATAACGAGGCTGGAGCAAAATTCAGCCAGGCAAGGACTTTCCTCTATGGTGGAATGAATGACATGGGGGCGCTCAGATAAATGCCATTTCTCATCTTATGGAATGTTATCCCTTTGTTTATTTAAATACGGGGTCTCATACCGGTCAAACACATTTCAATTTCTGTCAGGCACATGTCAATTTAAGAAACAGCTTAAACCTTCCAAAAATTTCAAGAACAATAGTTATTTAAAACTATTGATTAATGAAACCTTTGATCTCTATTGTTCTGAGAACAATAATCCCCCAATCTGGAACAGCTTTAGACGGCACTGTGATTTGCTGATTAAGTTAGTTAATTAAAAAATATTTATTGTGCTAGGAAATGAATAAAAATAAGGCAAAATGTTTCCTTAGGACCGTTGACGCTAAAGAGATCAGAGATGCATTTGCCAATGTCAAAGAGCTTTGGAGCTTACAACATCTCTAGCTACTTTTTGAAACCTGCATTGCCTTTTATTGAAAACTCACTTGCTTTTTTGTTCAACTCATCCATTGAAACATGGAAAGTAGCTAGAGTTACTCCAATTTTTAAAGAAGGGAACAAGACCGAAAAGTCTAGCTACCGACTAGTATAAATTTTACCAGTCATGTCAAGGCTCTTTGAAAAACTTGTAACCAACCAGCTTTACCATCATATGCACACAAATGGTCTACTTTCCAATGACCAGTCAGGTTTTATGCGCCTTCATTCCACAGTAACATGTCTACTGAAAAATACTGTTGACTGGTACAATGGGTTGGAACTTGGAAAGCTTGTAGGATTAGTATTCATGGACCTTAAAAAAGCATTTGATACTGTTGATCATGACATTCTTTGCAAAAAGCTTGCCCCTAACAGTATTTAACACAATGAAGTCTCTTAGATCAAGTCTTATTTTACCAACCGTTAACAACTTTGCAGGGCCAATATGGTTGATTAAAAAACTGGAGTCATTGAGGTTGGTGTACCACAGGGCTCGTGTCTTGGCCCCTTACCATCTACATAAATTTTATTGTTTCTATGTATGCTGATGGTACCAGTCTTTGCCACCAATCCAAAGATTTTACTCAGCTGAATAAGGGAACATCTAGATTTGGCGTTTTGAGCCTATGTGGGCATGAGGTTGTCTACGAAAGGGAACGGACAATACGAGTGCGATTGTGGTGGTTTTGGCTTGTGTTTGGCTGCTTGGCTAAACTGGCTACCTGAGATTTACTCCTTTGTTTAATTGTAGATTTTTGAATAATTTAAATATATTTTTAGATTCTAATTAAGTTTTTAGTAACAGTTTTGACCTTAGATTTATTGTAATTTATTTATAGTTTAATATATAATTTAGTTTCTATTTGTATTATATGGGAGAGCCCTTAGAAAATCAGCACTTGTGATGAAAGGCTACCCTCCCTTAAGTTTTCGATAAATGAAATAAACAAATGAAATAAAGACATTTCTCTATGGGTTGTGTTGTAAAAAAAAACTCGTCGTGAAAAAATGTCAAGGGTGAAGTTGAGAGAGGATAAAATAGAACTAATGACCTAAATTTCTACAGCTTTCTAGAATTTATCTGGTTCTCAGAGCACAATAGCAACGAGATCCCACACCAGCAAATCTAAAAATTCTTTTCACCCACCTTGGTGGCTTTAATTTTGGAAATAAAGGTCACATTTTTTATGTTACTACAGATGTGAGATCTATGATGTCCCTTCTTTGCTTGCTTTCTTCTCTCTTTTAATAGATATTAAGGCTTCCAAAGGGTTTCATAACAGCCCATCTATCCTTGTTTTTTTCGTGTAAAAAGCTTACAGGCCAGATGCTTAAAAGCTCTTGATATTCACAGATTTGCCATGTAAATTGCCTCTCATGAAGAAATAGTTCCTATGTATCATTTGTATCATTTGTACCTATGTATCATCATGTATCATTTTCACATTCCCTTGAATCCCTCTACAAAAATATGTACATAGCAAGATTTTGTAGGGGGATTCAGAGGAATGATAAAATGATGAGCCCTGCGGATCAATTCTACCAGATAGCAGCTTCTACACTTTTTTATCAGAAATAATAGCGGGGTAACCTTCTTAATTAGAATATTTTGTAGGGCAAAGATATTTCTCCCTTTGTAAAACGAATTTGCTCTGTCCCCGTTATACAATAAATTGTGCACTGTCAGTAAAATAGAAAAGTTGCACATGTTTTTATGCTTGATTGTTTAATTTTTATGCTTGGTAGTTTCATGAAATAACGCTAAAAAATTTAAAAACGTTTCTTAGTCTCCTAGTGCCAAAGCTACTGCTAAGGCGTGCACAGTTAAGACTGACATCTATAAATCTATCCCCCCGTCTTTCTTAAATCAATTGTTCACGAAGGTAAAATTAAAATGAATGATGCCTGTGATATATGCAGCAGACACACCGCATTAGTATTCACCATCGGTTTTTTATATATTCATTTTATTCAACTCCAGAGCTTGAATGGCAACGCAACAATTTTTAACTCAAAGCAAATTTATGACTTGCGAAAAGAGTCTTCCGGATCCAATATTTGCATAAAAATTAAATCTTTGATATTTAGTAATTGTTTACATAGGAGTATCAAAACAAGTAGAGAAAGCTATAAAATCAAAGAGGTGACTGCAATCGACGACTACTGCAATCGACGACTACTGCAATCGACGACTACTGCAATCGACGACTACTGGTTGCTCATATCAGCATCAATACAACACAAAAGCTGGTAAGAAATTTTCATCATAATTTTAACTTTACTGCTATGTTGAATGCTGTATGTAATTTATTTTAGGATGACTTTTCAAAATTAAGTTTGATTTTTATAAATATTTGTTTAACTTATCTTGTGTGGAGACATTCAATTGATATTTTTGAAATATCTCAACATATTTCAATACTATTTTCAGTTTATTTAGATTGTTTTTAGGCAGAATATTTTCATTAAATTGTTCGTAATTTTCAACTGGAACCAGTGCCATAAAATTTCATAACATTATAACTTGTCTTTTATTCGTAAGAAAATCAAAACATTTCATTTATGATTTTATCTTTCCTTGATATGTTTGACAAAAAGATATCAAAACAATAGTTCAGTTGCGTACAGTAACGCATTAAAATTTGATACTGAAAAGCGTCATTTCCGACCGCCAGCCAGTAATTCAACAATTTGTTAGTCTTTTATTTTACGAAAACAGGCACTCGTTAAAATCAATAAATTAACAGATCCTCGCATAAATTAACTAGATCAATGAATTACGAGCATTTATCGGAGCATAATCTCCAAATTTTGATAGCGTCTCGCAGAAAAAGTAATTTCTAGAAAGAAAACAAACATTTATTTCCCTAACTTTTCAACAACAAAACTGATTAATTTTGCTGGACATTAAAAAGTTTAGATATTTTCAAACTGGAAAGTTGAGTACTTTGTCAGTGAAAACAAAACTATATCTTTAGAAAACGTTATTTTGATTTGAGAACTCATGTATAGAAATAGAAACATATAGAAATATCAACATGTCTTGTTAAAATTAATTCTTTTTACAAAATAATCTTACATTGAAACAGAATGGTATGAAAATAATATTGATAAAGCTATATCATTTTTTCTTGTATTTTACTTTCTCCTCAATTATTAAATATTTCTCAATAATATTGAAAGCTGATTCCTTGTAGCCTAAAAATATCCCATTACTCTGTAACCCACAGACTAGGTTTATAATTTTTTAAAAACTTCTCTGTAGCCCACAAGTTATGTTCACTATTAAAAAAGCTATTATCAAAGTATATAATAACCCACCATGAAAAGATAGAGTACAATAGTTTTAAGATTTTAAAAATGCAAAAAAATAGGTGTGGTTGCTCAAAATGATACGGATCAATACCAATATATCTGATAAACAATTTCTATTAGTTGAAAACAACACGACAAAACTACTATTGAGTCTAGCAAGAATTTTTCAACGATAAAAATGCATGCATTGTGTTTATGTTTAACTCTTCGGTTTTTGTTTGTGAAATCCACCTTTTCTAATAAAGGCTGTTATTATGGGAAAAATTAAAAATGCAATATCTTAAAATTTCGATAAATTTCAACAATGGCAGCCTTTGTTAGAAAAGGTAGATTCTAAATTACATATAATGGGATTGTTAATTTCTGCATTGATTTTGTATCGTTTTAACTATATGCTGGTATTGTTGGCATTTGTTACGAATACATGGTTCAATTTTACATTAACATTGAAAATAGAAACATAAATTGAGATCTTTTCGTTGCAATGCACGGTTCATGCATTTCCTGTTTATTGTTTTGGACTGGAAATATATCCTTCGAATTGACTTGAAAGATCACAGATAAAGGCAAATGTAACAGTTTTAGACATGTTACCATGGTCGCAGGTTACCGGATGATGTTTCAAACTCAAAGTTTGTCCTTTGGCCGTTACTCTAAAGACAATTCTAAATTTTTAGCTGGATGGATTTAAAGCTACAGCCCTGCAAAGGGAGATAGTTTTTAGTCACCCTGTAGAAAATCCACAAGACAACGTGAACTATTTTACAGATTCGCCTACCATGCGCGCTGTCATCGTGGCGTTTTTTTATGTTATCATAAATCTAGAACATATTTTTGACCACCCAACGTAAATAGCAGTTTTTTAAATTACATACCTTTAAATTAGACTGGTCCTGTTGGGTAAGTGAAGATATCAAAATGAACATGTGATCAATGAAAAGATATTTAAAAGCAGATCTAATCTATCTTTATGAATTCGCGTTTTTGCGACTTTTTAGTGATAAGAGTTACATGGATGATAAAATAAATTCGTTAGAAAAACCTCTCTTCAGGCTGGCTTTCATGACCTTTGATGGCCTTTGATGGGGCCTTTAATCTCCAAGATGAAAAATTTCGTCATTTCAAACACGTCAGAAATTAATTCTATGACCTCCGAACAATATATATCTTAATCTTGAATTCACTGAACAGACCAGTCTAATTCTTACACGAGAAAGCATCAACTTTGAGTTAACTCTGAATCAACGATTTACGTTTCAAATAGGCAAATGTAAGTAAAACACGTGCTGCTTCTTGTCGTGATATTGAGAAGGTGATTTGTTAGACAACTTAATGCTCTTTGTTAATAATACGTTTAGTTATTTAGTTTCTAATATCAAGAATAGTAGGGTTATTTAGTGATTTAGATATCAAGAACAGCAAAGCCAAATTGATTAGATAAGTTATAATTAGTTAAGACAAATGGGAAATTTTAAGATCATTATTACTTTGTTTGTGAAAATGATAAAGAAGATTTTCAGTTTGGAAGCAAGAGAAATACAAAATAAATTAATATAAAATAAAATTTAAGTAAAATAGTAGAACCAAAGAATCGCATTCTTGAGCATTTTATCAAGAAATGTTTTTGACAATCTAAATAAACTTATAGATTTAAAGTGCAGTAGCTTTAATTGCCGTTTCTTTTCATTTGCCAATATGTCTCTACACTGGGCACCAGACCCCCTGATGTCGCACAAGCAATGTTCTCACCACATTTTACCAAATGGGTAAATCTAAAAAGGCAAATATTTTGATTAATAATTTTCACAAAACATTTATTTAAAGTGTCTATTTGTTTGGAAGTAATTAAAAAGCAAATCTGAAAGTAGTTAGTGTGAAAAAGAGCTCTTAAAATTATTACAAAGTATAAATGAATCGAAAACAGACTAAATTTATTATTAATAGATTACATTGAATTTGAAACACATGTTTGTTACATGAAACACGTGTTTGTGACAAGCTTGGCTTAAATTTAAATGATAAAGTGGTTTTGTAAATGAATTAGCCAGTGAACAGCTTTCTTGCACCTTTTACTAAAAGATATTATAAGCTAATACATACTGATATACTGATATGAAGTTATAAAATGTAAAGTTACATGAATATTGAAAACTTAAAAAACGACGTTTCGGGCTTGCCCCGTTATCAAGTAATTTTTCATTGATATACTGATATACTGATATACTTACATTTAAAGTAAATATTAACACACCAGTTGTGAGAGAAGTTATGGAATATAAATGTTAAGCATTTATGCCTTTATGTTGTATCAGAATAATTTCATATATTTTATTTTATTTTATTTTTTTTTGATAAATATAAATACAATCTTCCTGAGTCGAAAAGGACCTCACCCTCACCCAAATCGTGTTAAATATGTTACTGCATGACTAGTTTCTTAAAAAGGCATTACTATATAATCCTGAAAAATATTATAACAAAGAGAGAACATAACTCTAATTTGCCCTCAGCTATTTCATGTTTTTCCTCAGCTTTTTCGTGTTGTTTGTAGGAATTCGCTTCTAAAATTCGAAGTATTTAATGCTTCTATAGTTCTATCTGAAGTTAATCTTATGTGTATTCTTTTAGCTTCAAGATGAGACTGATATTAGCAGCAACTGCACTCTTGTGCTTTCTTTCTTACCTGCAAGCAGAAAGTATCAACGATGCATACGATGAAGATATCGAAGAATCATTTTTGATACCAATACCTCCCAATACACAAAGAGCGAATGATGAAGGCACGTCTTATTCTCAGAAAAGAAATCACCAGCCTCCCGGAGTGTGGGGTAAAAGATCGAAAAGTCACCAACCCCCAGGCATGTGGGGGAGGAGAACTGCTAACCTTCCAGGAGTTAGAGCCAAAAGAACAGACTGGCTTTCAGACAAATGGGGAAATTGGCTTGAGAGACAAAATGGGATGTCCATGAAGAGTAATTTTCTTGAAGCTGAATCAGTGAAGCGAAGAAAGCAACCTCCTGGAATTTGGCCTGGAAAGAGAGATAATCATGAATCAGCAAGGGAACTCGAACGAACAATCCAGCAAAGAAATAGTCTATTACAAAAAAAAGCAAGCAACACAGGAGAAGCGAGAAGATCCAAAGAAGACACAGTTAGAGATTTAGATACTGAAGATGATTTTCGTCGAAAAAGTGACAAAAGTAAGAGGGAAAAACTTGAAAGGTACAGAAACATAATCAAACAATTAGAAAACGAACTTGCATAGAAAAACACTGACTCAATTAGAATTGCTAGCTCAAACTAGATTTTTCATTACTTGGGTAATACATAAATATCTGAATATCAGAAATCAAAGAATTAAAATTATGCTTAAATCAGTTGTGTCTTTTATTTATGTGTGGATATTAAAATAATTGTTGTTTTGAAAGACTGGATGGAGTAAAATTTTTCTTTTCTCTCTTAATTCTTTGTGATTCATAGAAGCTCTATCTAAAATAAATCTGCAACATGTCTTTCATGTATGAAATAAAAACTAAAAACCCCATATAGCCAACTCTCGGTAAATAACAGAAAACAATGTTCCCCACGTATTATAACATATAAAACATATTTAAGAATTTTCTTGAATGCTTTTGTTGAAAAAACTCTTTCTTGCTCCATTTCTTAAAAAATTATACCCCTTGCCTCAAAATCCAACTTGTGTATCTGGGCGAACAACTAATCAAACAATCTTGGGGGGGGGGTAGACTGGCTACAACAGTCGCTTTGTCGAAAACAAGCGACTGGTAAAAGAGCTAGTCAAAATTTGGACTATTTTCGTTATGAAAAGACAGAATTCCGGTTCCGCAAAATACACTAGATATGGATATCACACAATACAAGCCGGTCAATGTTTTTTATTGCGAGAACAAAATAGAATGCCACATTCTGAAAACGGTAGGTTTAGCAGAGAATTTCTCTTTTACGAAAATAACGCGAATTCTGAAAACGGTAGCTAAGACTGGTGTCCGGAGATGAAAGTTAAAAACAAGACTTCAGTTGTGTTAATATTCTTGCTATGAAGAAAACATAAACAAAAACTGTTTTGTAACCAGCAGGAAAGCAAACTCAATAACAACAATTTAATGTCCACTTACCTGAAAAATAACTTGTTGGTTTTTCATCTTTTTGAATTACGCATATTCATATTATTATTCATAAAAACGACGTAAGTTAAATTATTATGATCCCTGAACCTTCTACGTCCGTTCTGAAATCAGTTTCACCTTGTCTATTCCATGAAAAATATCAAAATAACTATTTTCTATTATTTTGACAAATTTAAATTTTGCTACAATTTTCGAACTGAAACCTAACGCGATGAAGCCCTTGGATGCCCGTCGTCTTTTAGCCTGTCGTCAATGAATTTTCTAAACTCCGTTAATTTTACAATTTTGGTATGTAAATTCTTGTTTGTTAGACTAAAACTTGAAAATGAAACTTGAATTATGAAACTCCAAAGAATTTGCCGATAAATTTTGTCCTTGCTGGAAATCGATATTATTTTCCCTACAAGTAAAAAGAGTTTTAGGATGACATGAATGGGA
>JAYJMH010002799.1:0-28386 GCA_036873815.1 Phacellophora camtschatica
TACTATATTAACTACCAACTACTATATTAACTACCAACTACTATATTAACTACCAACTACTATATTAACTACCAACTACTATATTAACTACCAACTACTATATTAACTACCAACTGCCATATTAACTACCAACTACCATATTAACTAAGTCTGTCAAACTAGCTGTCGTCTTTCAGAATCTTTTTGGAGACTTTTGGTTTGCGCGATGTATTTGAAAACTTTACATCATGTAGTACTAACTATGTTAGTAAATTTTGCAAACAAAAATTGCGGAGTTCATTTGTTGACTTTTGGAAAGAGGAAATAGAGCTAGCCAATACAGATAGTTCGTGGAATCGAAAACTCCGAACGAGCAAGATCTTTAAACGCAAACTTGTGTCCATTTACAAAAACCAAAGAAAATTTGTTATTTTAAATTACAAAGCTCTCTGCTGCTGTGGTGCTGTGGTGGCCTCTGAAGAAATTCTTAGAAATATCGTTTCAAAGGCAGATATAACGGATGATTAACGCCCTCTGTAGATTCGTAATTCACCATGGTGGAAGCAGCCAAAGTTCAACGGATAATCCAAACTCTTAAGATATTGCTGTTATATTTTCTTGTTTTTATTGCTGTTATAATCTTTTGTTAGTATTCTTTATTTTAAATTTTAGTTATATAATTTTCTCTACTGTTATGAAGTATAAATTCTAGCTTACAGTTAGCCACCATGCCTGCAAAAGAAGCACATTATGCATTATTACATACCGTTTTCGATTACCCAGTACTATTATTTAAGCCCAGTATTAAACATCTAAGCAACCATTTAAGTAACTTGATTTCCAAATTTTGACTGAAAATTATGGAACTTAAGTGCTACACAGAATCCTAAGTTGCTGATAAAAAACGTGCATATTCAAACATGTTTCTCCAGTCTCCAAAAAATCTTTTCAAAAAATTCCCAAGAATCGTAAAATTTAGATTTTAGGATGATCCCCAAATTGACGAATCAGGGCCTCTAAAAATAACTGACAGTAAGGTAAGTCCTCGAATTAGCCCCCTGGATGCTAATTGATTTTAAGCCTTTTTGGGTGGGGGCTTATTCGAAATCAGACTCATTTCTATGGGAAAACTACATAAATATATATACTGCAGGATAAGTACACCTAAAAAGAACAAAACACAACATATATCTATATGAGCAGAACTCACCGTATAAAAAGTGAAATAACAGACTTAAAATACAATACAAAATTTGAGGGTGGGGTCATATTTGAAGATGGGGGGGGGGGCTAATTCGAGGATTTACATTACATAGGAAAATAACAAATTGTTGTTGTACAACTGTTATTGTAGGATTTACGGTACATGTTTGAATAAATCAAAATTTGAAAGCACTCTAATAATGATGCATTGGAAACTTTCTTTTTTAGATAAAATCGTCGAAGGCTATTGCTGGAGCACATGGGTAAACCTTTATCGTGCATCTGAAGGAGTTGACCTTGAAATCTTTACACGAATTGCCGCATTGCAACATGGGGTTTGCATACGACCATTTGCGGTAGACTATGCAAGAGTTGATAAAAAACCGGTAAAAGAGAAGTTAAGGTGCGGCTTCTATGGATGCATATGTAAAGATTCCTATCAAAAACCTGGTGTCAAATGTGCTGATTATAAAGTTAGATTTTTGTGCAAATGCTCTCATAAAACTGTGGGAGAAAATCCAAGTGAGTTTTCTTTTCTTTTCGTTTTACAATACCGTATTTCCCGAAACGCTTTTCTCTTTTACACCTGACCTCAATTGAACGCCCCTCTCTACCAAACGCCTCTCTCTCTATAATTCTAATAATTCTAATAATAATATTCTAATATTTATTAACTCATGGAATACGGCATGACTTCAATTGTTTAGCAACAAATTTATTTTCACACCAAAAGATTCATTTCAAGGCAAGCTATGTATTTTACTAATCTGGTGTAACCAAGTTAGAACAAAGTTTCATCTTAAACTCATGAGCACTCTGGCCGTGCTCGTAATTTCAATGTACTTTTATTGAAATTTCTTTAATCAATAATTGCTCCTCAGTTTTCCATCTTTAAATTTTGAACTTGTGACAATGATAAATTTGTAACATATCAATAAATTTGTAACAAAGTTTGTATAAACATAATTCACAGCCAAAGACACCTTCCTGTGTCCACGCAGTGCACCGAAAACTCTTCAATGCAGTGGGACTTCAGTTATAAAAGTGACATCGGCATATTATGGAAACATATGGTTCAGCCCTTGTGGACTTGGATCATTGAGGTCTAATTGCAGACAGGAATCTTCAAAGACTTTGGACAAGATGGAGTTGAAATGCAACAGGAAACGAACTTGTACTGTTAACAATTTGGGCAATGAAATGCTCGGAGATGGCTGTCAAGGAAGGACTGGAAAATTGCATATTGAATATACATGTGAAGGTAAGCATTTTTCGTGTGTCAATTCCACTACAATCAGAACGTATCACGTGTTTATGATAACTGTTTTTGAGGTTGGTGAACGATATTATGTATGTGGTGAAGTCTAAAATTGCGTCGGTATATTGTATGTTATATAGTTGTTTAATATTAACAACATTGCTCTGTTTAAATGTAGCTTAAATACCATTTGTCTTCACTGACTCTGTTTGTGCATCGCAACATCGAATGACAACATAACCGCCAGCTCGGGCACCGGTCTTATTTTAGACGGGAGTCTTACAGGACGGTGAAAATTTGTTGAGACCACGCCCTTAAGATTTCGGCAAAATCAAACTTGATAATACATCGTTACACAAACTGGAGACCTTCTTTGTGATGTAAAATGCAATACCGAGTGACGCAAAGAAACGTTTGCCAGCTTATATATTGGGTAAAAGTCAGCAATTTGACAATTTCAAGATATTTTGGATTGATAGAAGGTAAACTTAGATAAGAAAATTTATTTGACTAAAATCGGTCTTGCCATTTTTCAGTCAGAAGTGGTATTGTTGGAAAGAAAAAAAACGAACTTTGGAGAAACTGGTCCGCTTTTTATTTCTTTATTATAACAATGAAGGTTTGCTGTTGTCCCGCTAGAAAAGAATAATTTAAAGAAAACCTCGACCATTTTCTGAAAGAATTCCTGGCTGCTTTATGAAGGCTAATTTTTATATAATCGCTTATAACAAAAGGACAGAATGGTTGATTTGGCTGCAATTTTGTAAGGAACAGATTTTCTTTAGGAAATTTTGTTAGGAACAGAAGGGATGGTTCTTCTCAAATTTATAAACCGGCAAACGTTTTTTTGGTCACAGGATATATAAACGCTTCAATGCTCGTGTGATAAAACTACAGTACTACGCGTACAAATGTCCAATGAGAAGCGTTCTTTGTTCAGTAATATTCAATGCAAAAGCGTGTTTTATATCGTGATAATTTCATGCTAAAACTTTATCTACAATGTTTGTTTTACATTTGATATCTTGCTACTACTTGATATATTTATTTTATGTTGCCCTGATCGGCACAACTTAAACGAATAAAAACCAAGCAACATAAACAAAAGCATAGACATCATTCTCCATACATAATGATTCAACATAGAAGCCAACTATTCACACAATCTTTCCAAAACTTATCAGTCTTATTTATCGTCTGTTTTTCTTCTTCAACAGCCTCAAAAAGTCTTCTTCCGGGGGTAAAATTATTGGCTTCATGATAAAATAAGGGGCCTTCGCAGAGGTCCTCACATTGACATGTTTGTCTTTGGCCACTCATTATTTTTTTCATTATTGTTTTCTATTTTGTTTACCAGCGATGTTAATTATTCATTTTCAGTTATTGCTCGTGCACCCGGAAACTATGCTGGAAAGGTTGGAGAAATATACGTCGATCCAACATGTAGATATAAATGCATATTTTTGCTGATTAACCGAGCAATATGTCTACCTGTTTGTCCACTGCATTATGGTTTTGCCTGCCCTGGTGGTAGTGTGGTTCGTTGGACAACAGGCCAAGATCCCTTTGCGAAACAATGTACTTGTCGAAAACCAGTCTGTCTTGATATAGGTAACATTTAATATAATACAGTAATTATAGCTGTCTTTATGCTCTGATATTTCTTCTTATTGACTATTTTTAATGTATTTAATCAGCGGAAATCTGAATTCTCAAAAGCAAGATCGTTTTTGTCTACAGATATGATTTAAAACGAAAAAAGGATTTCACACCAGATCAAAATATAAGAATGGATAAAGAAAATAATTATTTTTGTAACTAAAGATTAGTTTCTTCCAACCTCAAGTATTGTATAGTCATATAACATTAGATTCAATCTAATACATTACAACTTAAAGTTTTAGACTGAATTTAGACCCCGTTGCCACACCTAAACACAGTGTACGCTAATGGCTATGTTTCTGCCACTTGTTTGTGAAAAAACGAAAAACCAAGTAGCAAAATATCGAAATTTTCCATCAGTAGTTATTGCCTAACGTAACATCATTGATAACACTGATTCAGGAAAAAAACTCATTCTGTAATTTCATCTTCCAATCACCATATTTTGATTTGTTCTCAGAGAGAAGTTGCAAAATCGGTGACCAAGTATACAGAAGGGGTGAAAGATTCCCACTTGGATGTCAAGAAGAATGTATCTGTCTTGGTAGGAACGAGTTGAAATGCATTCCACTTTGTCCTGAGCCTATTGCTTGGTGTGCGCCAAGTCGAAGGATCCACAGGGAGGTTAAACATGCAAGATATCCTCAATGCATATGCAAGACAATCATCTGTAGGCGAAATTACGGAGGTAGACCTTTCATTGGATGATGAACTGTGTGTCTGGAAAGGAAACTTAAGTCTAATAGGTTTATGCACAATTTGATTTAAAATAATACTTTTTAATTTTTGTGGTGTTTCCTTGGAAGATATTTTGAAAATCTATTATTCAATTAGCAAATCTTGTAAACTTCTGTAACCCAAAGTCGAAAAAACAAATCTTGTAAACTTCTGTAACCCATAAGCGAAAAAACTGTAATGACTTATTCCTTCAAAACCATCAATTCATGCCTAATTTTATTGTGCAGTGATAACCAATTTGTGCAGTGACAAAGTTAAACTGTGCAGTGATAAACAGTAAAAATGTGCAGTGATAAAACAGTATAATTTTGCAGTGATCTAACCCTTTTTGGTAGAAAACATCCAAGCCATGGATCGTTTTTAGAGGGCGTGGTCATATTTTAGGCGAGTCTGAAGGGCTTGGCACAAAATTCTTAAAATTTGGTATGAAGATTTTAGCATATATTATTAAATAGATGAATAAGTTCATTGAATAATTGAATTGAATTGAATTGAATTGAATTGAATTGAATTGAATTGAATTGAATTGAATTGAATAGTTTCCAGAGTTTGCTTCCACTCAATTTTCTACGACATTATCTTATTCATTCATTTCAGACAAATGACCCACGCTCCTACGCAGCGTCTAATAAAAAAAATGGAAAAAAATGAGTGGTCTCGCGGGAGTTATTTTCAATACATTTTATATGCAACAAGACAAATATTGTTAGATTTTGATTCGCGTATCCGCATCCAAAATAATATTCAGGGGGATAAGACTTGTCTAATAAATCTTATAAATATCACATCACAAGCAAATATATTTCGTTTCATGAAAATAAAGCAGACGCTGCGTAGGAGTGTGACAAATGACCGATGCTACGAATCTTATGTAATAAGTAGTGTAATGTAATGATTTCAGGGAGCTATAGACTGAATAATCTACCGGGTGTCCCAGGAAAAAGGTACACGTTTGCAAAGCTATTGTAGAGGAGTGTTAACTTTAATATATCTATTTCTGATTTTATTTAATAAAATAGACTTGAACTTAAATTTTGATACCCTAGTTGGCAAAATCCATTGAATAACCGCTGAGTTACGCAAAAACAAAACCAGCCTTTCCATTGTATTGGTGAAAATTGGTTCTTTATGGCAAAAGAGCTTTGAAATAAACTTTTAAACAGTACTAATCAATGAATGGCAATACACAATGATATTCTAAAGTTTTGGTTGCTGGTTGATTGCCAGTTTACATTGCTGATGCAAAATGCATAGCCCACTATTATTAAATCGTTGTGCAAATCCCTAAATCAAGCTGGTGAAATACAGAATGCCAAACCCACTTAACTTCATTAACAAAACGGCCCTGAGAAACCAACACTTGAAAAAAGAAACTATATTTCTATTTTCTGCTGCTTTTATTTCACCGTTGTTTATTATCATTTATGCTTATTTTAAATTTAGTTTGTTAGTTAATGTTTTTGCAGCCACACCTTGTCATTAGGTAGAGCATTTTGCATCAATAATAATAATTATTATAATCATTAATACTTATTATTATTATTTCGTTTTACGAAATATTCTTTTCTCTTCCTAATCAACAAGGTTTGAGAGCTTATCACAGTGGATTCTATTGCAATCACAGTACTTCATTTATTCAGAACAGACAAGTCTTAGCAGGGTCATTGATTTCATCTGATAACCTTGATCTGATAGGTTAGACAGATTTGAAGGTTAATTTAAAAGCTTGACACTGTTTTTGATTTATTCAAACCTTACATCAACTGAAATGAAGTTTACCTCTCGCCAAGAACTTGCTTTTTTAGTTTATATCATTGGAATCCTGCAAGATGTTGCCACAGAAGGTATCACTGGTATAATTTTTCACGATATTTAAAAATTCTTCTTGAGCTTATAGCAATTATGTGTATAAATTCAGTAACTAGGGACGCTGGATAGCAATTGGGAGGAAAGAAAAAGCAAAGAGGCGAAAATTGAAGTGGGAAAAATTTAACTGAGAGAAATGAGACAACGTTCTCATGCTAAATTCATCCAAAAAAGAATAAGGAATATTTTAAATCTATGAAGGACAACCGTGTGTTTATTTCAAGGGGAGTGAGAATGGACGCAGGCGATTTTCAGAGTTAAATATAGCAGGAACCCGCCGATAAGAAACCGTTTTTTGAAAATTAGCCTGTCCGGTTTCTTTGTCCGGTTTCTTAATATTTTGGCAAGTTAGATAGATTTGGGCTACCCTGGTTTGAAACCAAGGGCAGAGTTGGGCAGGTGTACGCTGCCAATAATGTGATATAACAATCATACCAATACTATTCTATTATCTGAAATAATTTCCATCATTTAAATGAATTATTTTCATAAATTTTCAAAATATATTGTAAACTTTACCAAAATAACAGCCTATATGGTTTCTTATAGTCAGTTTCTTGAAAAGAAAAAAGTAATTATAATGTAAAATAGAATACAATTTTTGGTAAAAATGTGCCTTTTCCCTCTTTGAAAAAAGGGCGCTGCCCCTCTACTGGCCTCCATATTCTAACATAACTTTGTAAATTCAGAAGAGCCCAACATAACCCAAGGTAGGAAAGTTTAATCAGAGAGCTTACGTTGGTTGAAAACGTTGGTTGAAGTTCATTATCTTTAAGAGAAAAAGCCACATGATGGAGAACTTCTCGGCTGCAGCAAATATCTAATTCTGATTATTCTCGCCGAGGCAAAATATATCACAAGCATTTTTCAGAGAGACTGCGCATAAGTAACCGTAGGGCAATGTTTAATAAGTCAAGAAGCTGTGGTACTTTGTTTAAAATGGTTAAGAAACTGCGTAATTTGATTTCATTCCAGTCGTTCAAAGCAGTATAAAACACCATTAACTCAAGCATAATTGTCTTCCAATCTTTACACATTGCTCTTGCAAGCTCTATAATAAATCTAAAATATGTACAATCAATATAATTGTTGCTGATCAGTTTCAGAGCATTAAGAAAATTTAAGAAACTTTAGGCAGTACTAATGCCATAAGTCCTGATGAATCTTGGTACAACTTGGAAGCGAAGTTTCTTCATAAGATGATCATAAGCTAATCATAAGATGGTCATAAGCTAATCATAAGAAGATCATAAGCTAATCATAAGATGATCATAAGCTAATCATAAGATGATCATAAGCTAATCATAAGATGATCATAAGCTAATCGTAAGATGATCAAAAGCTATAAGATAATTAGATAAGCTAATCAGAAGATGATCATCTTATAATCATAAGATGATCATAAGCTAATCATATGATGATCATAAGATAATCATAAGATGATCATAAGCTAATCACAGGATGATCATAAGCTAATCATATGATGATCATAAGCTAATCATAGGATCATCATAAGCTAATCACAGGATGATCATAAGCCAATCATAAGATGATCATAAGCTAATCATATGATGATCATAAACTAATCATAAGATGATCATAAGCTAATCATAAAATGATCATAAGCTAATCATAAGATGATCATAAGCTAATCATAAGATGATGATCATCCTGTGATGTTAGATGATGGTTGTCATGATCATAGTTCTCCTGTGATCTTAGTTACCATCTGAAATAGTGGAAATGAGCAAAAACTATATTTGAAAACTAATCTAATTTCAAGGTACTACCGGAATTTGAGAGGGTCATTTTGGGTAATAGGGCCATTTTGGGTAATGGGGTCATTTTGGATAATGGGGTCATTTTGGGTAATGGGGCCATTTTGGGTAATGGGGTCATTTTGGGTAATAGGGCCATTTTGGGTAATGGGGTCATTTTGGGTAATAGGGAATAGGGAAACAAGCCTAGCGTTAGAAAGTAGCAAGGGAACAAGAGAAAAACTAGAAGAGAGTTGAGGAACATGGATGGCCACCAGGGATAATGGAACACAAAGAATCAAGATTTTCCAAGAAACAATGTGTCAACATCTGCAGCTTTAATGAGGGAGCAGAGGGAAAAGGGCCCCAGAAACGACCCTCATTTTATGAAGAATGATATTTGATTTGTTTAAAAATATGAACACAAACCAACAAGAACAAACTTCTAAAATATTTAAATCATAATTCCTTATTTCAGTTTAAAATATTGCGATTCTAATTTTCAAGGAAAATCAAGATTCTGCTGGACAAAGTGGATAAACTCCTATAAAAGCACCGAGGGAGCAGATCTTGAAATCTTTACAAGAGTTTCAACACTGAAAAATAAAATTTGTTTAAGGCCGTTTGCAGTCGACTATGCTAGGGTAGATGGAAAACCCGTGAAAGCAAAGTTGTCTTGTGGATTTTATGGATGTACGTGCAGAGACATATACCAAGCTCCTGGAGTAAAATGCATGGATTACCGTGTTCGTTTTCTCTGCAAGTGCACGAATGAAAATGCAAAGGAAAATACACCTGGTAAGAATGAAGAATTCTGTCTCCTTTATATTGGTGAAATATTTCTCACAGATTTCTTTGCATTTATTTAGCATGTAATTGCATTAAGTTGCTCTGTATCTTGCATTACAGATCATTAACATATTCGGAATGGCTTACGACAGAAAGAGCACGACATTTTGTCGAAAAATTAATTTAAACAAACTGATTTACACTGTTAAAAACAGAAACACATCTTTCAGCTTTTACTTTCTAATTTGCACACACTTATATTTGTTCTTGTTCGTCTTCTCGTTTTATTTGCCTCCCCCGTCCATTTGCCAATAGTCTCTTGAATATAATTTTTTCCAATATTCGTCTATAGTTTAGCAGGAAAAAACAAACTAAACAAAAAAAAGCAGCTAATGTTGAATAATGAAGTAATAAGAGATGTAGAAACATATAAATGCCTTGGAGATTTAAAAGATAATAAAAACTTGATGAAAAAAAATATAACCAATAGAAGAAATCCTGCAAAGGCAATAATTTATGAAATTATATTCCTAGTAAATCAAACACCATTTAAGGCAAAAAACATAGAAATAAGCATTAAACTAATTGAAAGCATACTTTTGCCTAAAATATTGTATGGATGCCAAACCTGGTCAAATATATCTAAAAAGCAACTCAAGGGACTTGAAAATATACAAAAAGACGCCTTAACAATTGTTCATTCACTTCCAGCTTCAACTCCATACATGATATATGAATGTGGACTAAAACCAATGGAATATAGGATAAAAGAAAAAAGACTCGTGTATTTGCATAAAATATTGAACATGAAAGAAACAAGATTAACTAAACAAGTGTATAAAGAACAAAAAAGACTTAATTTAAGAGAGTGTTGGTATAAACAAACTAAGAAAGATTTAAAAGAACTTAACATAGATTTAACAGAATAAAGAATCAGAATAAATAAAGAATAAAGAATTAGACAAAGAATGGAAAAAAATGATAAAACACAACATAATAACAACGATTGAATATGATATGAAAAAAACAATGGAATAAAATTAAGATTTATAAAAATAAACTCCTTTGGACTCAAAGAACATATTAAACACAGTGCTGGTGCATAATAGTTAAAACTAAAACTAAACAAGATTGAATTAAAAGCAAATTATAAAAGTAAATATAATAATCATTTTTGCAGAAGGTGTGGAGCACATGAGGAATATATAGAACATTTATGGGAATGCTCCCAATTTGCAGATAATAACTTTCCCAAAATAAATAGAATGCACAAAAACAACCCCAAAAGTTTGAAAAGGATAAATGAACATGCAGATAAATTCTGTATAATAGACTAAAATTACCCTAACCGTGCTACTTACCCTATGCACCTAGGCACAGTAACTGCTACGAAATGGAGATGCGGTTCATTATTATTATTATTATATAGACGAAACAAATATAAGCTCCTCCTTTCTCCAGCCAAATTTAAGTCTTCGGATTTGTTGTGTCAAACTTTGACTAAGCTCTTCTTGACTGTCTCGACTGTGTTCCTCCACGTGGTTGGTGGTCTCTGCTTTATCAGATATTAAATACACAACAATATCAGATTTTAAATCGTTAAAGCCAAAATGTTTATGAAAATTATTTTAAAAATATATTTGCGAATCGAAATCCCAGACCCAAAAATACAGGACATGTCCCCCTACCCAAATAAGATGGTATTGCCCCCGTGTGTTTGACGCATTTTCACACTCGATTTCACGAAAATTTAATCGCCAAAAAACTAACGCAAAAATATAAACTTACATGTCGTGAGTTTCTTCTCTTGAGTTTTGCCGATAGCCTCTGCTTTTTGTCTGTAAATATCATACACAATTATTTTAAAATAAAAATTATGGAAAAATTATCCAAAATTTACGTACTCTCCAAGTACTCTCAATGTACTTCATTGGTACTAATTTTCGCGGGCGACCTCCTTTGTGCTTTTCGCGGGTAGATATTTTCAAGAATTCGTTGTAACAAAGTTTTGCGGGGGGTGGGGGGGGGGTAATATCTTTGCAAACTTCGAGAGAAAATAAAAATAAGATTCGAAATTCATTTTTTCGGACACATTTTTTCACATATTTGGGTATTTTTTTTGCGAAAATCACAAAAGGTAATGCCAGTGGAAATTAGTAACAATATGGTATTAATGTTTGTGAAGACCTTTTAAGCAAAATTTAACTGATAATTAGACGTATTTAAAACATTCTTTATCTTTTCCAAAGCCAATATGCATAAATTTAAAATCATCATTGAGTAACCCTAGCCCCCTGAGCCCCAAAAAAATAATATCTTTGCAAATGCATTACCCTCTTTTCGTGGTCAATAGCTCCCCTCAAGAATTTGATGATGCCACCCTTTATATCCCGCGGTAAAGTAAATATATTACATGTTTATATTTATCTCTTACTTGACTACTATTTTCCAGGACGAATAAACGATATTTTTATGTGTCCAAATGACAGACCAAAAGACATAAAATGCAGTGGTGGCTCAGTAATAAAGATCACATCAGCTTATTATGGTAATGTTTGGATAAGCCCTTGCGGCCTTGGGTCAATACGATCCACTTGCAGGCAAGAATCTTCAAAGATCATGCATAAAATTGCCTTGGTCTGCAACAGCAGAAGGAAATGTCGTATTAAACGACCAACAAATGGACTAAAAGACAAAAGATGCAAAGCAAGAAATAATATTTTGCATGTAGAATATTCCTGTGAAGGTATAAACCTATCATGTTCCTATCTTCTAGAAATTCGTTCTGATTTTATTTAACTACCGGTGCCCCAAAAAGGTGTCCCAAAAAGGTAACAGCTTTGATCAAGGCTATTGGTGGGAGTTTTCCTCAAATATATTCGAAAGAATTTTTAAAATAGTTTCTGGTAGTCAATTTAACAATTGGTATCTAGTTTGTTAATATTTGTGCATCAAGTTCAAATTGATGCCTAGTTTGGTAATATCTGTGCATCAAGTTCAAATTGATACATAGTTTGTAAATATTTGTGCAGAGATATTAGCTACAAGCTACATTAAACGACCTTTTTTCATTACAAAAGCTGCAAGCTACATTTAACGACACTGTCTTCATTACAAAAAGATACAAGCTACTTTAAGGACATTGTATTCATTTCAAAAAAAAAAAAGCTACTCTAACGACATTTTCTTCATTGCAAAAAGGTACAAGCTACGTTTTGACTCGTTTCAGAAATTGCCAGAGCACCAGATGGTATACACAGAGGGAAAGTAGGTGAAACGTTTGTCGATCCAAATTGCAAATACAAATGCACTTTCTTGCTGATAAACAGAGCAATATGTCTTCCAATTTGCCCAGTGAGGTATGGATTTAAATGCCCGCATGGCAGCATTGTTCGTTGGGTAAATGTGCCAGACTCGTTTGCAAAACAATGCACTTGCCGTAAACCAGCCTGCATTAGCATTGGTAAGTTAGAATTTTGACAAATTTGTATCATTTCCGAGTCGGTTGGAATTACAATTCTTGTTCAGTTTCTTTTACAGTATTTCATCTAGTGAAATTTTTTACAGTAGTATTCCATTTATTTCTAACAAAAAGGATTAATGAAATATTTGCTGTTCCTTCAAAAAAACCGGTCACAGAATTAAAAAAAAACCTTAATATATAGACATTAGAACGCACACAAATTTTGTTGAAACATTTTGAATGCAAAACCAATAAAAAAAAATTTTCAATACAAGAAGTATTTTCTCGTTATTTGTGCAACAAACGCTTTTTTCTAATAAATGCCGTATCGAAATAAAAACATTTAATACCTGACCGGAGTGTTAATTATTAAAAATATGGTATTCACTGAACACATTCCAGAACATCGCTGACATATCATAACAACTTTTTCATATTAATTGCCCGGGGGCACTAAGTATAATTAGAGAGTAGGGAGATGCCTCCTTAAAATCCAAGGAGGGACCATTTCCATACCAAATTTAACGAAATCGTAGCTATATAAAATCTAGACCTCGTATTGAACTTTTTCGCCAATTTCTATACCTTCAGCAGCTAATTTTCGCCGCAATACTGAAAATACGGTTGAATAAGAACTACGAGACTGGCAAAATTATGGAATACGGAGTCTTTATTTCGCTTGCGAAAAAACTGAAGACAGGTTTCAAGATAAAAAATATCCAAAACAAAATTTCTGCCATTGAATTCACAGCCACAGGGCCACAAATCTAGATCAGAATGCCAAAATTTATACCCAAATATTTACCAAGATCTGGAACATCACGGCCCAATTCTATTCTTAATTTGCCGAAATTATGACCCATTTTCTCGAAATCCGCCTTACACTGCATGAATTTATCCCTTTTATCTTGCATGATTTTATCTTGGAGAAGCCTGAAATAATTTCATATTTTAGGAGTCGAGTCGCTTACATTTCAAAAATGCCCAATTGAATAGCATTATTTATGAACATGTGATTAAAATACGATTAGATGACTGTGATGTGATTAAAATGACGTGATATGATTGGCTAATTTCAGAGCGTAAACAAGCTAATAGCTGGTCAAATACGAAGTTCTCCTATGTTTCTGGAATGGAAGTTTGGTGTTAGATCAAAGCTGGAATAATGACTCACGGTCTATAGATATCCAACAAATATTGTCCGCTCTTAAAATACGCTAAACTTCTGCATTTAAGAACCACAATTTAATAGTATAATAATGTTGCTTGATTTTAATTTTATCCTTAGCAGTATCGAATAATTTTGCTGATTACATTGTTTCTAAAAAATATAACATAAATTCTTTTTTCCTTTCGTCAATCAGCAAGCCGTTGTAAAGTGGGTGATAAAATATACGACAGAGGTCAACAATTTCCACTTGGATGCGAAGAAGAGTGCATTTGTTTGGGGAAAAACGAGATTAAATGTGTCCCACTTTGTCCCCAACCACGCACACAGTGTTTCGCGGGAAAGAAGATCTATTTACATGTGCAGCAATCAAAATATCCAAAATGTACTTGTGAAGTTGCAAAGTGCTTAGAAGGAAGAGATCCATTTTTCGATAATTAGAGCAGAAACACAACGAGACACATGCTGAAATCGAACTTTTTAAAATCGATTTAGGACATCTTTAGGACATCATGTTGATAGAAATCTGTACATTTTAGTATTTAAAAACAGTCAGAGAAAGTTTTTTGTCAAGTGTTGTCAGCATTTTCTGAGTTCAACATCCACTTTGAACCCATAAGGCATCAAGATGACTTAAACCCAGCGAGCACCTGGAATTTTTGTCGCCAGCGTAGAGACTAGGAATTTGCTGCTGGGGATGTTTGATATTTGTTTTTCATCGAAATTAAAAATGTGCGGGGGTCGAAACAAACTTTCAATTGATCGGCCAATCAAGGTGTGTTTTTAGGTCACGTGAGGTCTTAAGAAAAGAGAAAGGAATGCAAACTTAAGTTCAATTTTGTAGATTACAGATCACGGGCTTTAGGAAAAGTGATTTTCTATTTTATTACAACTTTGATATCTTTCACTCTACTCACTCTGTCATAGGGGAAAATCCAAACACGGAATGTAGAACCGGTGGAGTGAGAGAAATCAAAATAGAAAGTGGGAATAAATAAATTTTGAATTTTTCTTAAAGCCCGTGCACAGATAAAAAAGCTTGGTTGACCTTTGAAGTACCCTATGAAGTGAAGCTCTTAAAAATCAGTATGGTACCAGGACGTCATTTTTGAATAAGAGGTCTGGGTTCCACGGAAGCGGTCTAAAATAACTTTCAACAAAACGTTCTATGGCGTCCAGTATTCTCGCGCGATACGCGGCTTGAGTTGAGGTCAGGAAACCAGGCTGATTAAAATCCATGTCGTTATCCCATAAACTCGATTCTATGAACTTTTTTAGATGAATTTGAAGGGTAAATGTTTTCCGGTTATTTTTATATTCCTGAATCGAAAATGAAATCATGGTAAAATCAAATTCAAATCGTAGGGAAAACTATTAGCATTAAACCGTTGAGTTTACTGGTTGTTTTGTTACAAACAAGCCTCTTATGATTTTATGAACATCTGACTGCAGTTTGCTAAATATAGAGTAGATTTGTTTTAAGGGGATTGTTTAAAAAATTAGCTTTAAATTTAAATCATGAGATGCTATTACCATAGGCTATTAATAGTATTTTCAGGCTTGAAATGCTATTACCATGGGCAAAAGAACACAGTATTTCTTGGGTTCAAGTCAATCAGAAAGGATTTTGCAGGAAAGAGCGAAAACAGCGATATTGTACAATTAGTTCATTAATATATATTGCCCGTGCTGTTATTGCCAACAAAAAGTGGAAGAAATGCAATACTCAAACTCATGTTTAAAGCTGGTTAAAAACAGCAAACATTTATTTAAAGAAATCATGAATTTATATTGTACTGGGTGACACAAAAAAATTTGATTTTGTTGCGAATTTCAAAAATTTGTTTTTCTACTTACTCGAGAAGGACTAAATTAATTTTAGAAGCTGCTGTTATTTTGGTAACATTGAGGAGTGATGACGTAATTTCAATTTGAAAAACCTAATTTTGAGGTATACCTATCAAACCAATTGTAATTTAAATTAAAAAATATATTTTAAAGAGTTTATTGCAGCAAATGCTATTTTTGCACCATGTTCCTAACATTTCTTAACAATATGAAATGATAGCAACTTGCAATAACGTGATTTATTTATTTATCATGATAACTTCTATACCATGCATCAAAACCAGATCGCTTTTTAACTGGCAAATATACATTGTTTTTAATATGCTGGTGAAATATTTGACATTGCTACAACTTATTTATCCCTTCTTGTACAATTTTGGCAATGTTTCAAACATCAGCACTTTTTTAGGGCCACCCGCTAGAAAAATAAGAAAAGCTTTCAAAAAATAATGGATTGACAAATTAAGCTCTAAAAAGCAGAACGGTGTTTAATAAAAAACGAAACGGAATAATTAAAGCAAACAGTTTAGGGGTAACATCTCTTTGTAATAATTTGATCGACTCCCAGAATAAATAAAACGTTGGTGGATCAAATTCTTCCTTTAACAGATGAGATTTAGGATAGAAAACCTCTGCATTTCATGATCATATATCTACAAGAAAAATTTAACAAAATCAACAATGATTTTTACAACCAAACCCTAAGGCCTATGAAACAACGCTAATCAGAATAAAGAAAGAATTACAAAATATAATGTTGGTTATATTATATTTAAAACCAAGTTTCACTCTTCGATACCCGGTTTTCTTATTCATTGAGAAGTAAATCCTAATTAAGCATTTCTTTTGCAGGGGGTTCAGTATGTAAATGAACTCAATCTACTAAATAAACTTTCGCACACACAAATTAATGCAATGAACAATACCCCAGAAACAAGAGAGTTGGAACAGACGAAGGGATAATTGCCCTAAAAAGAGAAGGGAAGGGATACTTATTCGGAAAAATGGAAGGGAGAGGGGATAATTCAATGAAAATTGGAGGGCCTCCGTTCCATCCCCGAGCCTCCGTTCCATCCCCAAGCCTCCGTTCCACCCCCTGCATAAACTTTGCTTTCTTCCTTTTTGTCATATAAATTACAAATATATATCATCAGGTATTTGTTACGCTATTGTTATGATCAGATCAAATACCAATTCAAGTTGAGTGTGCCTCAGAGGAGTCTGCCTTGCCCCTTCAATTATTCACACCTATTCACACCTCCGCAGTGGTCCTTACCTCGCAATGTTCCTGTCTGCAGTTATCTTAATATCAATGATTATATAATAAGCAAAATAAGAAAACAATTTAACGTCAGAGCAAAATTAAATTGACGGCAAAGAACAAACGTTTTCAGCCCAGTTTCAAATGAGCGAAAAATTTCTTGCGAAAATAATTTGTGGTCCTTGGAGCATGCGCGGTTCACAAACAAAAAAAACAAACATCGAAACAGTTAAAAAACTTTTCGTAAGAAATTTTTCCCTCAGTGGAAATTGGGTTTTAGGCTGACGAGATTTGATCTCTTCTACAAACTAACGTGAATCAAAAACGTAACATGATTATATATTATATACCTATACATATATATATATATATATCAATGTACAAACAGTGAAAAAATATTATGCCTTCCATCCATCTCGTTTCAAATGGTTTGCAATATAATTGTCCGTTAAATGTCATGATCTATCATAAAATTTCATGATCCCCATCGATTGAAAACCCATTGCTGACATTTATTCTTTGCGCATTGAATAAAAATCAAAACAAAGATTGCAAGCAATCACCATTTTAGTGATGACATTGAGTCGTTGCAATAATTGTTTGTCTGCTATCACTCACTGCATACAATTTATCTGTTGTTGCCTTGGTTGGGCCAAATGTTATTTTCACATCATACGAAAATCAGCATTAAGGCCGAAAAAGCATCGGCGTCAGCAGTTGGTCTTCAAAATGAATTGCTCGTCAAACTACTTTTGGCCCAAACACTGGAACATGGGGTTTGGATTGGAGGCATTTGGCCTGTAATGAGATTAACCAGGATTAACTAGTAGAGTTCTTAGGGACAGGTCATTAAACAGGACGAGGGGGATGGAGGAGAAATTAAGGGGTCTTGAAATTCGTTTCAGCTTTAAGGGAGGTCTGTAAAAATTTTGCCGCCAAAAAGGGGAATCCTTCAAAAAACGGTGACTAACAAGAGGGTCTTCAACTTATTTGACCGATATGAGGGTGTCTAGAAATTTTCTAAAGTCAAATAAACTTCTCCTTCATCTCCACCTTTACCATATTCAAATGACCGGTCCCTCATGTATTTCCAATAAAACAAGATGGAATGCACTGTAATATAATACCTAATAATACCCCCCACTCAAACTCTGCTACGTGTATGCCATGCCTGCAATGACAGACAAACTATTCCGACAAAGAAACGTTATTGTAGTGGAGACCCTTGCGCACCAAGGCCACCTACCATTAATTCTCACTTTACCGTGTAAATTTCATTCAGTTCCGACAGGTATGCACAATGACCAGCAAAACATTCCGTTGTCAGACATAAAACAATAAAGCATCGGTATTATCGAATCAAACACAAAATTCTAATCCTATTCGAGATCCTAATCGTCTTTTAGTGTTTTCGTTGAGTGGACGATTTCAGTGCACAAGATTTGCGTGTGATATTTATTATTAATCAAAAATACAATATCTGTTAACGTTAATCAATCCGAATATTTCATTTATGGGTATGATGTGTTCTGCTGAAAAACAGGCGTAGTGGGAGTCAGTGGTAAGCTCAACATTTCGTTATTTCGTAGCAACGAAGGTGTTTGCTGGCATGAGTAGGAGCCGCTGCTGATTCTTGAGAGATCGCTGTATTGCGACGAGTACCAAGAAGGTGATGTGCTCTTCTGATAGTCAAGATACCAGTGTGAATTTTGAGGGTAGTAATGACTGGGGCGGGTGAATTCAGAACCAGAGCAGGGCGAATAGTTTGGAACGCCGTAAACAGAAGAAGAATATTGCGGGCGACGGTCAAAGGCACAAGCGGAATCGAGACGGGTGGCAAAATTGAACATATCAGGGCGTTCCAGGTGACGCTCCTTCTTTCGCCATTTTGCACGGCGATTCTTGAACCAGATCTGCAAAATTGAAATCATAAGAAATTAAATAAATTGAAACGAAAATAATCTTCACATATATGTATGCCAGGAATGACACGAATCGACACATATTCAGTAGTAATGTTGCATTAAAAATTTTAAATATCAACTTTAACTATTCTTCCTCAATACGCGCCATATACTGCAATAGAAAATGACGCAAATTGAAAAAATGACAAGGAGTAAATAGACAAGTATGTATTAAGAAGATTGACATATTTCTTTCTTTAAACTGATGTCAAATTTGTATGTGTACTTCCTTTGCCCCCCCCCCCCCTAGCTAAAGTTGACTTGAAAGCGATATACAGTTGAACCGCCATGCCAGACAAACTCTCAAGGAGAATGAAAATTTGTTAAAAATAGCAAGTTTTAGAAATAAACAAAGCTAGACTAGATCAACACCCCAAGCTCTCAAGGAACTTACAAACAGTTCCAGTCAGCCATGAGTTAAGATAAAGCAACTCCAAGGTTTGAGGTTCAGCCGTTCAACTGTACATTGTACCATGAGCATTAAGAAACACGAGTTTCTCCAGTGTCCGTGCACCCGCACACAACACGGGTACAGGGACACAATCACACGTCACGGATACATGGACACAGAAAAGAATAAAAACTCACGTTTCTTAATGCCCATGAATAACACAGTTCGAATCTCAATAATCTGAGTCTGACCCGAGAATACAAACGTATTTAAACCAGACAGCCACTCATTCCATTGAGTAACAAGAGGAATTTATCGAAAATAACGTAGAGGAACAAAACAAAAACTTGTAAAATGACTAATCCAATCAGAAGATGAAATTATTATATCTTTTAAATCACAGTAAAAAAATAGGGGATAATTCATGGATAAAAAATAAATGCTAATTCCAGTCAGCCTTATCTCATTAAAAGTTGGCTGAACCGTTTAGGAAATAAGTTTAAGATTAAATTCGTAACATTTTCGTTGCGTTGTTAAAATTGACATCCAAACACAAGCCAAGGCGACTTTTTGTTAATCCAAAAGGAGACCACTATTAGTGTTATGATCATCCTGGGCCTAATGAAGATTTGGGAAAAGCTTTTGGAATCACGGTGAACCTCTCAAAGTGATACACCGGCATTGGGTTTTGTTGCATAATGGTTCATTTCAGTAAGCTTTAAAATGTTCTTCATTGTTTATAGACTGGCGAATGCAAGGATTAATTTTCAATTTGCGAAAGTGGTTGCTCTAGGCTATGATTTCATCAACAGTTACCGAAACCGCATTTCTTTTGAGCAGCCTAAACGTTTGCTCCTTCACTTCAGTTTTCCAGCTACTTTAAGTTTACTGAAGAAATTTTAACAAAAAGAGATCTTTACAAAGATGCCCAAGGGAGGGGGGGAAGGAGGCAACTCCCTTGCCCTCAAGAAAATTGCTGGGTTCTCTCGTTTTTCCATTATTTTCCCCTAAGAAAAATATTTATGATCATGATCACTAATTAAGTAATTATGCATGTAACCTCATAAAATAAATTTAAATCCATGCTTTTCTCAGATAGTTCAGTAATGTTAAGCAATAGAAAACTACAGTAAAAACCCGCATATAAGAAACCAGATTTTTCATCCAGGGTATTGTTTCGTAAACAATAGGCTATTGTTCTCTCTAAAAAATCAGCCTGGAGGTTTTTAAAAGTGTGTTTCTTATATGTGAATTTTTACCGTATGTAATAAAACATTTATCACATATGTAAAAAATCTCACGGAAAAGATGTGAATGCACCATGTTTCACAGGAAAAATGAAAAAGGCTACGCATTTGAGAAGCTATTGTGGAGGAGCTTTTATATTTCTGTTTATGGTTGAATGTAATAAACTAGACTTGAACTTACAGTTTGATACATTTGTTGGCAAAATTGAATCAACTGAATAACTGCTGAGTTATGCTCAATAATGATCAAAGTTTAGGTTTTCTTCAAAACCAGAAGTTAGCCTTTCCATTGTGTTGCTGAAAATTGGGAGTTTTTTTATGACAAGGGAGCTTTGAAATTAACATTTGAGCAGTATTGGTATAACACACAACGATACGTTAAAGTTTAATTGCTGGTTGAAGTTAGTGACACTGAGAAAACAAAAGAAAATGCTCATTCTCTGACTGAAAAAGCTCATCAAAGAGGATATCTTATGAACATTTTTGATCACTGAGTAAATCTGATTTTCTTTGCGATGGCTGAGCTGATTCAGAATTTGACATACTAATGTTGACCTTAGATAAATTCAGCTGAAAGTTAACAAAATACGTGAATAAATTCATATGTATTGGTCACATGATTTTAACGCTTACGGTCATCATCAAAACATCTGGTTTTGCAGAAATATAAAATTTGCAATTTCATTTGGGGTAACTCTGCGATTATTGAATCACCTTTGCCAAACAAGGTATCAAACATCAAGTTGAAACCTCTTCTAAAACAATCAAGTAGAAAGAATATAAAAAAAACTTCTACACAGCAGCTTTGGAAACGCGTAACCTTTTTGGGGGGACCCAGTACAACCATCAAATAAATCTCCATGCTTTCGTAAGATTTTTAAGCTGCTACATGAACATGCAAGATTTTTTATTTGTTCAGTTTCTACTTTGAACTTATCTACATTTCCTTCTTATAAATTTGTTTTTGATGAGAAACTTGGCTAGGGACCTGCTATTTAGTTTTTAAAAAGTTTGGCCGATTTTACGATTTTTAAGCACTAAAAGTTCCTTAAAAGTTATTCTTATAGAATTTCATAGAATAATGGTAATGTGTTTCTAAGAGGTTGGATGCACCGCTGAAATCAGAGTTCAGTTGATTTCTGCTGTTGTATAACACAAAATAGCAATTTTAACGAGAAAATAACGTTTTGTAAAAGTGAAGCATTCTTAGTACTACAGTTTCTTAACGTTTTGGCAATTTTAGGGCTAGTTTCTTATAAACTGGTTTCTTATAAAAATACGTCTATATGTGAATATATTCATGCATGGAATATTAATCAGGAAGTTGAAGTTAAGGTTATATGAGCTTTATGTAGGGAAAGGAGTAAGAGATAATTAATGGTTACAAAAAAAAGACGAAGTCTAAAGATAACAAAAAAATTATCACCCTAAAGAATAGATTTCACACTTTTTACGCGCAACCAAGCAAATTACAAAGAACGAAACAACAATGTTTTGTTCTCTGTGTTAATTTTGATTTGGTTCAGTGCACTCATAAGTGTGAAATCTATTCATTTCGATTGTAAATCACATTATTATTTGGAATCTATTGTTTACGAAATTATTCTTTGCTTATGAAATCATACTTTTTTTATAAGAAACGACTTTATAAGAAAATCACCGGTGAAACCCACGAAAATTTAAGAAACTTTTACTTGTGAATGAAAAATCGTTCTGAAACTTTTGAATTTTTTATAGAAGATTACATAATGCTTAATGATATGAATGGAGAGGAAACGATGTCAGATGAGATGATAAATTCAGTGAAGATTGTGTATGTGTATGAACCCGGTTTTGTGAATGTTTTTGTTGAAATAAAGAATTCATGGTAAAAAACGGAATTTTTCATATATACACAGTACTAAAAGCGGAATTTTTTCATTACAATTAAGAAACTTTTGAGAAACTTTTACTGGTGAATTTTTGTCAAAAATGGACCAAAATTAAGAAACTTTCACCAGTGGAGCATTATCAAGGTTTCTTACGAAAAAAAGTACACTATGGAATTAATCATAGATGATTTATAAAAAGTTTATCCATACAAATCGTGTTCCAACATATAGTTGTTGGGATATATTAAATTCATTATGCAATAACTAAACTTTGAACTTTCTTTAATTTTTGCAATGCAAAAAATTATTTCTCCAAATTACAAAAGCCTGTTATAAATGTTTAAAAATTTCCCTGGAAGCAAATAAATTAATTTTTACAATTTCAAAAAAATACCGATTCCAAAAACAAATTTTTTGTTCAAGCAGCTGATCTCAGCTAATAATGAAGGAAATCTATTAAATCCATTGGTTCACAATGATAAATCCCAGGAGATCTTCGATGAAACTTGTACCTTTAAGGGATAGCCGACAAGAGCAAATAATGCGATACATTTCTTAACATATGGAGCCAAAAACATGTGAGAATTTTCAGCAGTTACAACTGTAAGATACAGCAGTTTTGAATTGCTTCTCAAAAAAGCCAGTTCTGTTAAATTATGTCTGAATTTTAGATCAAATAGAGGGGGTGGAACAAGGGGTTACAATTACCACTTACGTTAAAGTTTCAGAATCCTTTACTATTTGCCTTAAATTTATGAGAACTGACAATGAGTCAAGATCAACATTAATCGACCCCCTTTGTGAATAATTAGAAATTAAGATTTTGAATTTTGAATAGGAGTATACCCATATACTTTACAATTGATATTCCATTATACTCTATTCCTTAAAATTGGCCATTTTTCCTTATTCTTTGAAGGATTACCATCTACCATAATTTTAACAAGCAAATAACCATCAACCAAAAGGGATAAAGGCCGTTTAAGCTTTACCATAAACCTATCCCACTTATCCCACCTAACACGGATATTCAAATAAGAGACCGGTCATTTAATATGGAAAGGGGGATGGATAAGAAAGTAGGTCCCTAAATAAGCGAAAAGACTGTGTTCAAGTTATCAATAGTTTGTGTAGTTTTAAAATAATTAGCTTTTATTTGGCAGATAAGAATTGGATGAGTAAAGAAATTTTAAGAGCTTCACGAGTTATGAAATAAAAGGTATGCAGCTGATTTTGTAAATTAAGGCCTAATTTATCGGCAAGAAGCTAACGTAGACCAAGTGGATTAGGAGAAGGAAGACATAATGATTCATAGAAATTGTAATCGTTGAACATATCTACAAGAAGGGAGATACATGGTTATGTTTGTTATTGGTTGGTATTCTTGTTGAGAAAATTAAACACAAATCAAGACGTTGTAGGGCCAATATTATTACCAGAGAAATTAAACGGAACAAATTCATCAAGCCTATTTGGCGTCCTAACACCAATTCTTAAATAAGAAATATTTTCTGAAAAGTTCTTTTTTGTCCTTTAAATGAGACATTACGAGGGATATATGAACCTGTACAGTCAATGAATGATTTCAGTCCAAGCTTTACTCGTTATAGAAATAATGATTCCATAAGCCTGCACTTGAATTTACATGAAAATCAGTTAAACTTTTATCATGGGACTGAGTTACTCTCTCCGCCGGTTTCTAGTTCCGTAGTCCATGGTTTTTGGTCCAGTAGTTCTGTAGTCCATAGTTCCGTGGTCCGTGAAAGAGAACTGATAAAAATATACTTTTTTACTTTAATCAGATCTTTCTTTGATAAATTGGCACTCACATCAACTAACTTATAAACATTTTACTAATTGATAAAAACATTGTTAGCTTTCCACGGTAAGCAAAAAAAACATAATTATGAAAAGTAGATGAATTGATGAAAGTTGAGTTGATGAAAGTACCGAAAACGGAAAAGGCTAGATTGCAGTTAGTAAACTAGGCTTCAACTTAAAATTTGATACCTTGGTTTAAAAAATCAATCATTCAATCAATCAATCAATCAATCAACTGAACAACACTGAGGTATGCCCAATAATAACCAAAGTTTAGAGTTTCTGCAAAACCAGAGATTGGCCTTTCCATTGTATTGGTGAAAACTGGTTATTTATGACAAAGGAGCTTTGAAATTAACATTTCAACATTATTAACAAATGAATGGTAAAAACACAACGATACGTTGAAATTTAATTGCTAGTTGGCATTAAGGTATTGACATTAAGAGAAAAAGAGAAAAAGCTCAGTCTCTGACTTTGTCAGGGATAATATCTTATGAAAACTTATGACATGACTCCAAAGCAGTATTTTGACTATTTTGATTATTGAGCAAATCTAATTTAATTTGCGATGGTTGATTCAGAGTTTGACATACTTATGTTGACCTTAGATCACTTCAGCTGAAAGTAAACAAAAAAAATCAAGAAATTCATCTGGTCAGATGATTTTGACGCGTTTGGAAAAGTGTACCCTCTTTGGGACACCAACGAATAAATGATTTTGTATTTTTACTGAATCGTACAGTTGCTAACGAATGAAGGTAGATAGAAATGAGTTGGCATTTCTTTCTGAATCAACTAATTAAGACGAAGAAAGTTCCGATGGTGTGTTGAAAAAATGAACAAAGTTAACATTAAGAATGAAGCTAGAATCCTGAGAATAATTCCACCAGTAAGTGAGATTATAAGTAAATAAAAAGCTCAACTAGTTATACCTTAGACTAAATATTTGTACAAAGTTATTTGGCAAGAATAAAACTTATCACAACAATTAAAGCTCAAGACATTTATGCAAAGAAAACATGTAAGCTATCTGACTAAAGAACATTAGCTTTGATGATGTTTATGTGTGTTATTCGTTTTATGGAAAATTAAAATCTTGATATTTTAGCTTAACCAGCCTAAAACTTTGAATAAAATGTTAAGATATAACGATTTGGATCAAAGACACAAAGTAGAAAACCATTTTGGGCTGTCACTAGGACGGTGAAGTATCTAAGATACCAAAATTCCGCTCTGCTTCAAAACAAAAAAAACTTTAACGCTTTCGTCATCATCAGAATGAAAAATTAGTGTATCGTGAATGCAAAGAAGGAGTGAAAATTTAGAGAAGAAGTATCTAGAAAATTTGATATTTCTGAAAATACGAAAGTGTTTTCAAAAGAAAACTTTTTTTCGTGGAAAAATGAACTCACGAAAAAAAAACAAATCCAAGTCTGAACATGGCAATAGGAGTCATAAAACTAAAAATTTTATGTGTTGATTTTTATTTGATTGAGAGAACCTGAAGGTGTAAAATCTATTCATCCCTATCATAATCACATTGTTATGAGCAAAATCTGTATATGACAAAAAGATCTATCATCCTACAGAATATAATTTACACCTTTCCAAATAAATTACAACAAAACAGAATCAAAACGTGTTGTTCTTTGATTCAATCGAGATTACTCCAAAGTGCGAAACTATTCATTTCAATAACAAATCGCATTGTTCTGTGTAATCCCAAAAATGGTGTTTTTCAAAATTCTCCATCGGTACATGAAGCATTTATAAATCGTAAAAACTGAGATAATTCCCAAAATAAAGGCAATGCCCAAGCTGTAGGAAAAGTAAAATTTCACTTCGATTTCTCTCATTCCACCAGTCATACATTCCGTGTTTTTATCTTTGTCACACAAATCAAAACACGAAATGTAGGACAGATAGAGCAAGAAAAAATGACAAAGTAGTAAAATTGATCTTTACTTTTCCTGAAGCATGTGGTCAGTGCAGAAATGTCTAAAAAACTGAAGCAACATACCCTAATTTTATTTCATTTTTAGGAGGGTTGATTTAGGGAGGGTTGATCCGAAGATTGATTTTCAAGGGACCCTCGAAGATTGATTTACAAGATGCAACATACCCTGACTCTAGATTCTGTGAGTGTTGTCCATTGCGCAATATCCTCTCGCATTGCCATATCAGGATATCGGTTCCTTGCAAAACAAGCTTCTAACTTCTGGAGTTGGTTCACAGTAAAATGAGTTCTTTGCCTTCTCAATCTATGATCAATGCCACAGTCCTCTGCGAAAGACTGAGCAGCTTTCTCTGCATCTGCAATGCCAAAACAAGGAATTATTATTTGTAAGAATGAAGCAATTCTTAAAGATTTTGTTAGATTTTGTTGTTAATTAATCGTTTACGTAGCCACAGTCCTCTGCGAAAGACTGAGCAGCTTTCTATGCATCTGCAATGCCAAAACAAGCAATTATTATTTGTAAGAGTGAAACGATTCAAAAAAATTTCGTTAGATTTTGTTGTTAATTTGTCGTTTACATATAGTACTTGCTTATATTTACTTAATGCTAAATGTAAGTAATTTGGACAAAATATTTAGAGAATGAATAAAACTTTTACTACTTGTAATGAATAAAACGTTTACTGTATTGTAATGGCATACAATATGATGCAAATTTTCGAAACTTTAAGCTCATTTTCCTATGAAAAATGGAAACAGCATGAAAAATTTATAATTCCAGTCTTTTATGATAAAATCGACTTAATCGAGAAAATATTTTGTTATACTTGAGACAAATTTTTTATCAAAACACAAAAACGCTTTTTTAAATTACAATCAAACTCATCGCAGTTACTGTAATAGTAAATAAAAATTTACACTGTTTTTTCTTTGTATGATGAGCGGCGTGTTTCTTGAAAAAGAAACTTTGAACAGCTGATCACGAGGAAAAAACGCCTATGGGAACAAAATTCACCGACAGAGAGTTGACTTGGAATCTGAAAAATATGTTGAATAAATACACCGGTGTATTTTCATTGAGATGTTGACGATTGAAGAAAAAATAAGAAGGGTATTGACATTAGAAATTAGCTCCTATTCTACCCCTTATGAAAAGTAAAAAGCATGTTACCAAAAATATTATGTATGGGTGCATGAAACAACTATCAATTTTAGTCAGAAATGCTTTGGGCTACAAAATATTATTTAAATACCACTGGTATGTTAAAATTTGAATTTTATTGTTAATTGTTAAAATTGAATTTAAAAATGTCTACGAGAAAGGAAACACTGAAAGAATATTCAAACAAAATGCAACCGAAGCTTCTTACTGATGAAAACACTAAAACGCAACAAAAAGCTAATGAAAAACTTCATTCAAAGTAAAAGTCTTCTTGTAACTGCTGCAAAATGAAGAACTGACACTACTGTTATTACCATAGTTATTAATAATTTGATCAAGATTATTTGGATCTTAACATATTCTGAATTAATGTTCTGGTATCGTGAAGCACGAAATTTATGCAGTACTAAAATTAAACTAAAGATCTTTTTAAATTGTTGTCTATAGTTACATGGCATCGAGGTACTAATCTTCCAAATAAATATTTTTCAGTTGCACGGGATGATACCAATGGCCAATGGTAGTGCCACCGCCAGGATCTAAAGAGGGCTAAGGTCCCTGATAATATGGTTAAATACCCAATCAAAATGTGTTTTCAAAGCTTCAAAGTTACAATGAGCTACACATAAACTATTAAATACGACTAGATACGGATACATACTAGGATCTGTTTCACATTGAAAGTCAGGCCAGCACAGGCGATAATGCTGAACTGCAGAGACCACTGTCGCCGCTACTGCCCCCCCCCCCCCGCAGAGTCCCCACCGCCCAACAACGCCGCACCTGTGCTGTCGCAATATACGGTATTTAAAATTGAGTTTGCTTGGATGGATTCTCGTTCACACTAAAGGCGCCTTACATCATATGTGAAACAGACTTACAAAAATTTTGAAGAAAAAACGAAGAAGAGTAGGACTTAGTATCTATGTAGTGCATACCAAAGCCTGAAATTATCTTAACCGAACCGACCAGTTTTGT
>JAYJMH010002810.1:0-28378 GCA_036873815.1 Phacellophora camtschatica
GAATCCCACCAAGGTCATACTTGCTGCGAAAGTGTGAGGAGAGCTGCTAACTCTCTGTAATTCCAGGCAAAGGCAAAGAGAGTCACGAGGTGTGGCCACATCGAGAGGAAGGACCGGGGTCGCCCTGTTGGGCCCCCCTGCGCCAAGCGCAGAAACCCATTGCAAGAATAGCAAGTGTATGTGCCTGAAACAGAAAGGTTAAACCCGTGTCCTCTGTTGGAAACAATTCATCTTGAGACTTTCGCGGGCTTGGTACACGTTAAATACGATAACTCACTCACTTACTCAGTTTGCCTAGTCTTTGACACTTTGATCTTCCAAAAATATAGCCAATAAAAGCCGGCATTGAAAGGGCTGGCGCTAAATTATAATTATAGCAGGGTAGAAAACACACAAAACAAAACACAGTGGTATACTTCAATCCTTGACACGCTTCCCTCAGCAAATTTTTTATAATTACAACAAAGTTTCGACTTTCTTGCTTTGAAAAATAATAAAATGCCTTGAGAAACCTTTATTTTATCGCTATTTCTTATTCCTGCTCCAAATATGTTTCAGGCATGGCTTCAAAGTTTCAGTGAATTCTTCAATCAAAGCATCAAAATAACATTTCAACTCTAATTTTAATTGAAAGCCTGTTAAATGGCGAATATTTTCCTTCCAAAACGTAAGATGGTAAACAACCTGTTACCCAGGGCAGTGGCGTTGGAACTGGTGTGGCTGGGGAGCTCCAGCCCCCCCCCCCCCCAATAATTTTCAACACATTTGTTCGTTAGGTTAGGTTTTGAAGAAACATTATAAAGGTGACATCGCATTTCTTAGTTTTTTTGTTAACAGCCCCCCCCCCCCCCAATATGAAATTCGTTCCAACGCCACTGCAGGGCCCCAATCTATGGCTACACAGGGCTTTGTCGTGAAACCATACAAAGCGCTGTGGACGAGGTAGGATGGTGAAGTCTCTGGACTTTCATGCTTTCGCCATGCAAATTGTTTTGATTAAGGCCATACGCCGCTTCGGCAACCATTTTTTGTCTGCAGCTGCAATACTTTTTTGATGGGGTGGGAGTGTACATGAAATTGTTACAAATTATTTGGTCTAGATTCTAGTCTAGTTTTTCTTTTCTATGCAATTGTTAATAATCTATAAATTTTGCAAGGGCTTTGAGATATTAAATTGTATCTGGTTTTATGAGGAGCTTTTTAAATAAATGAATTTTATCTGTATTTGAAAGCTGACAGGAACGTATGAATCGGGGGGGGGGGCACAAGGGGCACGTGTCCCCCCCTTTTTTTCAAATATGGAAAAAGTGCTCTCAAAATTGAATGTCAAAATTGATTTTTGATCTGGGGTATTGTTTCATAAACAATAGGCAAATGTCTGAGATACCTGGCAGTAGAGATAGCAGTGTAAATTTTATACATAATTTTATAGGCTTTCATCTTTTATCTGAAAAGCAATTAAAAGTTTCTTTTAAGAGAATGTTTTGGGCAAAACTGGTCAATATAAGGCAGCAATTTATAGGAATAGCTAGCTTGTATATTACGTGAGCTATAGTTAGTTTCAGTTAATTATTTGATGACATTTAAGCAGTTTATTAATGTCATTATGTACTAAATGATATACATTCTAGAATCTAGGCATTAAACTATCATGAGAGTGTGATTTGAATTTGAATATACATTCGTTATATTAGGATATTAATGTTATATTCGTTATATTATTTCAAATAACAGGTTGCAATGTTTGATTTAACCCCATGCTATATAAAGATCATCCCTACAAGCATAAAAGAGGGAGCGGTGTTTAGGACTTGGTCATAAAATGACTGGGTGTGGTCAAAGTTCCCTTCAAATGTTGTGCCCCCCCCCTCACTATTAAAATGCTTTCTACGTCTCTGCTTGTTTTAATCTATTTCTAGCTTAAAATGCAAGCAAAAGGGCTGGTTGTATTGAATGTAAAATTGCCTATGGATTTACCTGTAAGATTCTTCTACAGGTTTCAGTGAAGGTTTAGGTCATTTTTGTAATTTTCTAGACTTCTATATCATTTAGGGACTGTTTAAAATTTATGTGTAAAATGTATGTTCCATAAGACCGATGCAACTCAAAAATTCTTTCTGAAAAATGTATCGGTTTCGTATGGAAACAAGGCAAAGAATGTATCTGCCCTGTGCAAAGTACTTTTATGAAAACTCATGGTACCGTAAGTAACAGTCTAATAAACTGGGATTTAAAGATCTCTGTTCTCAATTGTAGTAAAAAGAAATATACTTGAGGCAAGTCTACCACCTACCCAGCTCCATAAGGAATATTTCTATGCGAAAACAAACGTTGCAAACTTTGTAAAATTTATCTACAGGAAAGAAGTTAATTTACGACCTCAAACGGTTTCTTATGAAACATTGAACGCCATGTAACATATTTTTGTATTACATGATTTTTATCCTGCAACACATAAAATAGATTGTTTCAAAACTGTGACCATCTGATGAATTTTCTACCAATAAAAATGGCTTGTTTTTCTAAATGTAAGTCAGGAACACGACCGGTCCATTACTGTCAAAAATTATATGGGTGAATTTTGATAAGAAAGTTACTGAAAAGTTTGTGTCCCGTATATTGGACCTTCTAAAAAGTTGCAGTCCCACATCGACTTGAAGCCAAAAATTTCAGTGTCCCGTCTTAAAATGCACCAATCCCGTGCATTACATAAATATTAACTGACCACTTGTATCGCAACTGACTCAGTGATGCCAAGATTTTCTTATTTTAGCATCGTTATATTATTGCTGTAATTTTAAGACTTTACAGAGATACCATTTTATATTACCGTGATGTCTGCAAATCTTGGGATGTTTTCAAATTTGTTTATCGTTCAGATTTCTGGTTCAGTATTCATTTAGGCCCATAAACTTTCATTTTTCACAACAATAACGTCTTCATCCAAAATAATGTGGTTGGTTTTACATTTAACGGATTTTATTTTTTTAAATAGATTTTCAGTTTTATCTTTCTTAACTCTTTCACCCCGGGAAGGGCCATATGGCCCATTGACAAACAACGTAAAACATCATATTTTCAGGAGGTAAATGCGGGCAGAACTTAATATTGATTTCAGATATTTGAACGTAAGTTCATCTTATAAATTAAATTGGTTTCCATGTACTACTCCCTGCAAAATAAAACTTGCATAGGATTTGCCTGTTTAGCAAAAATAAAATTGTTTTGAAGCGTACCAAAACAAATGAAAGAATAATAATAGTTTGAATAAAAGAAATCACGAATAAATTTCTTGCCAGCGAAGCAAGTTAATACTATTTTGTCTGGAATTAATTTGTCTGGAAAAATTTGCATAGATGTGCGTGACAGTTTCCTTGCATCCCTGCGCTTTGACATGATCGTGCTAATTTCCATATTTTCCAGACAACCAGACAACAACAATGTCTGGTCGTTTCACTGAACAGCGAGAGGCCAAAGGATAGCATAATATTAGCAGGGTTATCCCCGTGTTAGGTTGACGTTGCGGGCAAGGAAATTGATTGCGCTCCGCTTTTACAGAAGTGTTTGCTCTTCTACCAAACTTGTTGTATTTTGTGTGTGTGGTGATTTGATGTCTAGAGAGTTTGTCAGTTTTTATTTCGAGTTATTGGAGGTAATATTTTGGATGTGCCTTGACACAAGAGGCATCGTCGTGGTCGTGAGTACACAATGTACGCTCGCGGTGTTGTCTGACTCGCGTCTGCTAAGAGGGCCATCTTGCGTCACACGTCTGTCTTGTTCCTGAAGAGGTCAAGGGTGAGTGTATTTGAGGACAAACGGGCACTATTTAGATGATGGCAATTTCTGAAGGTAGAACCATTATGAGGCATTATCTGTGCTATTAACATCATTATTGCATTTGGAAGATATTTGGCCTTTTGGAATTTGTTCTGTTCACCAAAGTTTGTACGCTGATTCTAACAGACACTGAAAAGGAAGACGCTTGTGTCTGAATTTTGGAGTTGAGATATCCATGCGAATTATTTTGCAATCTGGCTTAAATTGGGGGAGATTTTTGGTTTTTGGAGATTCCAGGCAGGCCTGAATAATTAATAGTGTTAGATTTTTAATTTACTGGTGTTTAGTTGGTTCTAAGCTGTTGAATTCGTAACCTGCACTTTCCATCATCTCGTATAGCGTGACCAACGAAAAAACAACAACTGGAAACGAAATTCGAAACAATCCTTGGAGTACCAAATATGTTCCAAGAATTCGCAAATGCTTTTTTATTACACCAACGTACAAGAAGAGACTGAAAAGGAACTATTTCATCTTCTGAAGCAAGCCTGAATATTCCTAGACATATTTTGTCTGGAAAAATTCCCGCCTTATCGAGTAAGGCTTTGGGAAGAGGAATTTATTCGCGTGTGCCTTGTTTGGAGTCCTCTCGTTCATGTGCGAAACCGAAACAATAGTTAGTATGATGAGTGCGACGAATCAAATTGCGAGTAAAAGAAAGAAAAAATTCACGGGGTAAGGAGATCCAGCACAATTTATTTGTTATGATTGGTAGAAAGGATTTTTGTGATTTCTATAGTTTTAGACGAACCTGTTCACTTCGAAGGAACAGCTGATAATTCAGTGGACTGAAGTGTTGCAATCTTCAAGGCAATGCATAGCGACTGTAAAAAAAATTGTTTTTTCTATTATTGTGATTTCAAACCAAACATTGATTTCATTAAAATTTTATTCATAACACAGTGCGCGATATTTCCATTGCGATCTGATGTGAAGATGCGACGAAGTGTTTTACCCACGTATTTACGATACGTGTTTTTGTGTGGGGATTTTTGGGCAAGGGGATTCTTGACCTCTTGAAAAAAAATCTAAAAATAAATTAAAATAGTCTCTAGTATTTAGTCAAGTAAGCCGAGGGCAGAAAATTGCTTTTTAAACAAGCAGAGACCAAAAATGCCAAGAAGGTGATCAAAACTAGTTTTTCATTTGAAAAGCTTCTATTTAGAAGCATTTGAACAAGTTCCCCCCCCCCCCATGATCATCCATATGCCATCTAGCTGGGTAAGGTTCCAAATGTGAAAACATGGCCCCTTGTTTTAGTCTCTTCTTACTACATGTTTATTTGATAAGAACAGCTACTAGCTCCAGTTTAAGGCTGGTGTGTCTTTTTATTTTGCTCCATTTCAGGCTCAAATGTTTCTTATTTTTGTTCTTATTTTTCTTCAAAATTTTCGATATATAACGAATTTAAGGCACAAATATAGCTACTATTTTCGTTCTTTTACGCTTATCATTACAGACGATATGTATGTATCATATGTGTTGTGTTTCATGGATGCAGAACATTGTGCAATCTTTTTCTTTGTCAATCTTGCTTTTGTTTTTAAAATCTGAGGGTGAGATGTTTCTTGTCTGTTTCATATTCCTTTGGAAAATCTCAGACTGTTTTTCCTTATTGGGGTTGTTCTAATAAACAAGGTTTAGATGTAACTAGCAGTTTTCACCTATTTTTGAAAGCCATGGAGAAATGCTGGGCTATGGATAAGTCTTGTTTGACCATTAGTCAGTGCAATATTTTGCTCATGCCAAACAAAACGTAAGCCTATGGGAATGATAAAGAACCTTCGTGCGAACCCTCCTGAAATTGGTTTCCAGATTTCAAATTGGACGAAATAGAGATAAAATGGATTGTGCAAGGAAGGAGACGAACAGTATTTTGAATATCTTAGAAGGCTCTACAACATCGCGTTGCCTTAAAACCCGATTCATGATTTGAAACGCTAACCGTGTCTGCTTGTTGGAAGAAGAGACTTTCCTGAAGATAGCAGTCCTAAAATTAGGCCAGTTCCTTTCCGTTGCTGAAGTTTCAAGAACGTTTTTCAAGAAGATTTCCCAAAATGTCCACACCCATGCTGGTACTTTTGGACTTTTTATTATCGGACATGTGTATGTAACTAAATTTTGTACATTTCGATATTTTTGGACTTACGACAAGTCTCCCGCGCGGTGATACATGTTTACTTTTCTTTCCCCCGCCATGCGAGAGACTTGTAACAAGTCCAAATATGTTATTGCTTTCGCCTAAGTGGTGCCAAAGAAGGAATGTTTATGTTTGTTCTAGTTGCATTACCTGTGCTGCTGTAATACCTACTCGTTATTTTGATTGTCATTTTAATTTTCAATATTCCAGGGGTAATGCTTCAAAACGGCACAGGGACAGAGTAAATATTGAATTCAACAATCTGGCAAAATTGCTTCCATTTCCCGAGAGCGTTATTGCAAAGCTGGACAAGAGCTCAATCTTACGCCTGGCTGTGAGTTACATCCGCGCAAAAAGTTTCTTCAAAGGTAATATATTTTCCAACATTAAAAAGTGCTTTTTTTTTTACTTTTAATCCCCAGAAAAGCCATTTGTTATATTTTTTTAAGAAACTGCAGGTGTGCGGCTGAGCGTGAAAGTTTCTTAATTTTGGACAATTTTTAACCAATTTTCGCCAGTAAAAGTTTCTTAAAAGTTTCTTAATTGTATATAAAAAAATCCGTTCTTTTGCTATGAATTCTTTTTTTCAACAAAAACATCAACAAAAACTGGGTATCTGTATTTGGTTATTCCATTAAAAAGTCATATCAACACAAGTCAATGGAAAAATCTTACCTTCGTATATCAGAAACTAAAAACATAACTAACTATCCCACCATTTCAGGGGTCCCTGGGTACACCACAGGGAATTTTTTGTAACCACGCCCTTCAGACTGGCTTAAAACGACTCTAAATTCTTAAATCAAGTCTTGAATCCCAAAAAACAGCATCTGTGATGAAATAAATATGAAGAAGAGAACGAAGAATAAATAAAGTGAGGGTGAATTCCATTTTCGTGTAAAATCATTAGTGTCCGTGCTCGTTTGCGCACACGTCGAAAACAAACGTTTTTTGCGTTTGAAGCAACAAGAGTACCCTGGAACCAGAGCCTCGAAAGGAAAAAGCCTATCAAATGGAAAAAGCCTCAAAAGAAAAAGCCTCAAAAGATTCCCTTGTTTCCCTGTGTCATTTTTCCTGTGTTATTTTTGGGAGGCACTGGTTCCAGGGCAGATTTTGTAACAACAGTGAAATCGACACTCCAATTTCAAAGCGATTAGCTGTTCAAGACAAAGCGAATTCTCTCAAGCAGAAAATCAATACATGGCTAATTGCTTTGAAATTGGCTTGTGGATTTCACTATTGTTACAAAACCTGCTCTTGTTGTTTGAAGCACGAAAATGAAACACCAAAAGTGAAGAAATTGAAGAAGATGGAAATGATGAGATCAGAAAGAAACTATTAAAACTCAGTTTTTAGATATTGGATTTTCATATATTTATGTTTGCAAACCCTTTAAAAGTCTTGGTTTGTAATCATCATAAAAGCAAGGAATTGTTGTTAGCTGTTAGTTTTGAGTTTGCTAATTCTCCACGTCACTGCACACATTACCTGTTATTTTATAACATGGTTTGCAATCAAAAACATTCCTTCTTCTTAAGGCCCTTTAACATTTCTTAGAGTCTAGCTTAAGAAATTTTCAAGAATCTTTTAGTACTAAAATAGGCCAGAATTTCAAGAAACTGAGCACTAGGTACCGAGCCAAGTTTCTTATAAAAATACGCGTGAAAGTAGATTTTCCAGAAGAGCTGCAGTTGAAACTCTCATTGAAGAGCCTACACCTATCTACATGGAAGAACCTGAAATTTGGCATCTTTTACTAAATTAACTTGAAAGAGTTAAAATTAGTGCAATGATTTGTAAACGTTAAAAGTTTCCAATTTTGTAGAAGTTTATTTATCAAGTAACCCTTCATCTATCTCCTCCCTGTTGCATTTTCTGATGGTGTAGAATAAAAACTTTTGCCAGGCAAATACCCAAAAATATAGGGTACCATTTTTATGTGTGCTTTTACCTGGAAAATAAACACAAAACTATAATTTTTCTTTTGATAATTTCATTTAGAAACATGCAGTGCAACTGATGGGCCTCAAAACTTTGCACACTCATGCTGTTCTTCAGAGAAACTGTTGCAAATGAAGAGATAGACTTGTTGCAAGTTTTTTGGTCTTAGAAAGTCCAGATAAACGTGAAATGAGAATACAAATTCATGCAGAATTTTAAGGCTTTCACAAACTTCCAGGGGTACACGTTTTTATTATTATAAGAATCCTGGCTAAGGCTACACTAGTAAAAGTTTCTTAATTTTGGACAATTATGGACCAATTTTCACTGGTAAAAGTTTCTGAATCGTTTCTTAAAAGTTTCTTAATTGTATATAAAAAATTCTTTTTTACTATGCGTTCTTTTTTCAACAAAATCAATACAAAAACTGGGTATGTATTGTACAGGATAAAAATTCTTCACTGAATCAATCATCTAACATTAATATCTCCATCAATTAGTTCACTGGTAAAAGTTTCTTAAATTTTCGTGGGCCTCTCCAGTGAGTTTCTTATGAAAAGTTTATTAAAAAAACGTACTGCAAGGACCTGTGATTATTATTTATTGTGTGGGATTGCTGAAAGAGGGAAAGCAGGGTTGTTTTTATCTCAGGCCTTTGCAAAAACAAAGCGCTCAGCGAAGACTTTCACCAGTATGTTTGCAAAAACAAAGGGCTTAGCGAAGATTTTCAGCAGTAACGACGCAGTTCATTTTGGCGAAGAACAGAAACGAAAACGCAGTCACTCGGTTATATTGAGATTGAGAGACAAACATTTTTGTGTGATTTATTTAGCTTTGCATTGTTGTCTTCTTTGATAGGCAAGTGGTTATAATTGCTTCACACCAGAGTCACGTTATGGTCTAATTTTTTAAGCAAAACGGCCAAAAGAAATGACTATCCCCATACGTAGGAAAGGATAATTGTATCTTTGTATACGTGCTGTTACCAAAATGTTATTAGAAGCATTTTAACCATTACGTTTCGTACACAAGTGGATTCACACTTCACACACACAATACGAATGCTGAAATCAAATCCGAAATGCAAGCCAACGTTTTAGAAGCTTTCTCAAGAACAAATACTTGATCCCACTCCAGACAATTTAAACCTGCAATTTCATGCGGAGCAAAACCAGACATGAGTTGGCTGGATGCGATTCAAATTAACCGAACACGGACAGCTTGCACGAAATATGGCGTGAGCAATATCCCTTATCAAACCTTCGTGACCCTAAGTAATTTCAATCACAAAACTAGACACACGGAAACCTTCCTTTTTCATTTGAAATGCCTCGACGTGGCCCAAAGCATGGTTTCAGATTCTTAATACATACCAGCCATACTTTTCACAAGGGAATCTCCAACATTTTGTTGATAGTTTGAAATATTTTTTCTTAATTAAATACCAAAAACAAGGAAATGTTATATTCGTGATAACTTGCCTTGGCCTAAGCGTTGTAATATTGTTGCACAAGACCAAGATATTGTACGCGATTTGATTTAGGAGAGCAGCGCGCGTCAAGCGCGCTCTTAAAAAATATCTGGGGAAGGGGGCGAGGGGGGACATAGCAGCTGCTTTCACATATAATTTCCAGAAAATAGGCCTATCTCGTCAAAATATTTCCGTTGCGGTCGTTTTCTACCCGCTCCCATCACCGCCTTGTTTGCCCCCTGTCAAACCGTAATTGATGCAGTATACTTTTTGAGAACAGTAACAGTTCCCAGGGAATTAAAAGGTCCAAACATGATATTTCTTATATTCACCGCTATTGTTTACTTTTCTGTGTGTGTGACTGAACTGGAAGCCAACTCAGATCCCAGACAGTAATTATTTTCATTGCAAATAGCTGTCTGATATTTATGCAAATTAAGTGACCATTGATCAGTTCGCACGAAACTGCCTGATCCATGACCTTTCATTATTTCAAGAAAAAAGTCTTGCTGCACAGTTTGCGAAGTAACAGCTTCTTTCTCGTTTTGTTTGTTTGCTGTCTGATTGATAATTTAAAAAAAAAATATAAACATGACAGTTCCAAAAAAAAATATTTCTGACAAATTTAAAAATCGGACATTCATATTTGGTCTTGAGGAGGGGGCTTGATTGTCTTTTTCATTATATTTTTGGGTTTTCCTTTGAAAAGGTTTGTTTTTGCCGCAGTTTGATGCAGTTTTTCGGTTTTTGTCGGTTTTTTAACGGTTTTATTGTTTATTGATGTCCCCAAATCACCTCTACGTTTTCGCGTATTTTTTACACATTGTGAGTCTGGAAATAACACCCTCTTTTATCCAACACACTCAGCTGAGCCCTGCCCTGACCTGACAGTTGCTTATTTTTTATTCCCCGGCCTTGGTTGCTTATTGTGTATTGGTATCAAAACATTGCTTTTAACTGCAGGAGTCAGGGTTAATAGATTATATTATTTTTTCGTTGTTGATTTCATTGTGTTTTCTTCGTTGGTATATACACAAAAATCAAAACCTAATATTATGGCTCTTTATACCCCCAAACATTGTGCCTTTCTGGGTCAAATATTGAAATACTTGTTTTCCTTTTAGACACGTTGACGGTTGAAGATGGTTCAGTTGGGAAATCACAAAGCAATGTCATATACAAAGGAATTTTGGAAGAAACATGTTTAGCTGAATTTTTTCTTCAGGTCAGTTTGTATCTTGATAGATTCAATTGTTATTTAACTTTTCAGGTTAAATTTCATTTAACTTTTAAGATTAAATGGTTACGAGAACCTAACCGTCTCCATGTTTTAATAAATTTTTCAGTTTCAAGACCTGAGACACAGTTTAGTTGCTAGATTACTCAAAAAGGATTGCAATGGAGTTTCATCAAAAGTGCAACTGAAATAAACCTAATTTTTGCTGTTATCAAGTGCTGTGTCCTGGTGATTTTTACTGGAGTACCGAATGACCCAAAAAACTCTCTCTATTTCCAGGGCTGTCGCTCTAAATCCGTGAGACTTCAAATCTCACATTGTGCAGAAAACAACGTCCGAGTGGCAAACTTAGAGTTTGGGATATCATTTAGCCATCTGCGACATCATTTACCTGTCCAAAACTTTAAATTAAAATGTCCCCAATTCGTAAGCTTTCAAGCTAATTTTAAAACATCGCTTATCCTCAGTCAATGTGTTGACATTCAAACAGCCTGCTTGCTTCAATAGCGCTTTTGGAATCTAAAGCGAGACTCTCAAAGAGAACTCTCAACTAAAAAATGAAAGCAACCAATGTTGCGGCGGAGATGTTTTCATTTTCCAGCTGAGAGAGTTTTGCTTTGTTCTCGAGGGATAATCGCTTTGAAATCAATGTGTCGATTTCACTGTTGTTGCAAAATTCGCTTCTGCTGTCCTGAATATGAATTTGCCAATTTGATTCGTTACTGTAACAAATACCTTCTACATATTCAACGCAGCCAACAAGCAAATCAGAAACAACAACATAAAGTTTTGCTGTCTTTGATTAATTTGATTTCATTGAACGCATTTAGCGGTGCAACCTGCTCTATCAAATCCCAAATAATATTGTTACATGATACAACCGGGGGAATTTTGTGAAACAAACGATTGTGGTTTGAAACATGACAACGCGACTTCTCACTGTAAAGAATAGATTTCAACACCTACAACAAAACACCTGTCTTCGATTATTTTTATTTCATTGAATGCACCAAAAGGTGTGAAACTTGCTCTTTCGAATAGCAAGCCATATTTTTTTGAGATACAATATAGCATAATCAACCCTCAGATGAAAATTCGGGGGGGGGGGAATTCGGAAATTATCCTTAACCCGTTAACCCCTGGAAAGGCCATATGGCCCATTGCTAATGAAAAAACCACACAGTTCCAGAAGGTAAACGCATACAGAGCTTTATAATAATTGCAGGAAGTTTTTGCATGCAGATGCTATCCTCTGAAAAATTAAACTTAGATAAGATTTTCATGTTAATTTGACATAAATTTACCGGTGTGAAAGGGTTAGTAATGGTAATTAAGGCTGGCGTAATATAAAATTGAAAATATTTACAAGTTAGAAACTAGCAAATATAGCACGTTAAAAATTACAATTGGTAGTCAACTGTAAAATTGTCGACAATAGAATCTGTGACTACTTACACGCCTGCTAATTTCTTTCTATTTACAGATTTTGTATTTATTTATAGTTTTCCTACCTGCTCTTCTTTGTTTTTACCTGTTCTTTTTCTAATTTGTTACCTGCTCTTCCTTTCCACCAGAAATCGTTTGAAAGGACGATTGAAATGATGTCTTTTCTACTAAGGGGGTCTGCATGGGTCACTGCCCCATGCCAATAGTTGAATTCACGAACTGTTGGACCAGAGAAATGTGATTGTAAGTCTAGTCTGAAAATATGTAATTTTGCTGCTTGTTTCAGAATGGGTTTCAGACAGGCTAGCCAAACACTGTAGACCGTCTAGCTACTATAGGTGAAGAAACTTTCAGGCTTCAAAACAAACAAAGACACCAAAACGTTACTACACACTGGTGATGCCATTCACTCGTAGTAATTTCAGTTATGATAAAATGAAAAAAAGCGGTCTAACTTTTTGGTGTCTTTGTTTGTTTTGAAAGTGGAAGTTATAACACTTAAAGTTACTGTGAGTTGCGCCACCAGTGTGTTGAGTAAATAGTTCTATCCTTTGTTTGTGTCTTTGTTTGTTTTGAAAGTGAAAGTTATAACACTTAAAATTGCTATGAGTTGCATCACCAGTGCGTTGAGTAAATAGGTCTATTTGTTTGTTTGTGTCTTTGTTTGTTTTGAAAGTTGAAGTTATAACACTTAAAGTTACTGTGAGTTGCGTCACCAGTGTGTTGAGTAAATAGGTCTTTCCTTTGTTTGTGTCTTTGTTTGTTTTGAAAGTGGAAGATTTAACGCTTAAAGTTACTATGAGTTGCATCACCAGTGTGTACAGTAAATAGGTCTATTTGTTTGTTTGTTTGTTTTTTGTTTTGTTTTGAAAATCGAAGTTATAACATTTATAGTTACAAAGAGTGGTATCACCAGTGTGTTTAATATATAGGAAAGCACGTTTGTTTGTAATTAAGAACTACTTGGTGTTATGCAAATTTAGAATTTTTTAAACTACAGAATTGTGAGTTTCAATTTCTCTAATCGTGGTTAATCAGCTACAGATTGTACAAGAGCCGTTTTTTAGCTGATTTGGAAAGGCGGCTTGAACTGAAAGCACATTCTACTTTCAAGACAAGCTTTTCTCTCTAGACATTGATCCGAAGGCGATAACTACTGCGTTAAACAAATTTAGGTAACCGTTAGATAACCAAGGTATTTTACGGTATTTTGAAGTATTTCTTTTCCGAATCATATGGAACTTTCAAAAATTCGAATTGCAAGTGTTTACGTACACCATCAAAATCAAATTCTCTTACGGAAAAACAAGGGGTGTTTTTTTTTGCTCTATTCATGTCATGATTACGTCAAGCATCCGACACTAAGAAACTGACTTATGAGAAACTACAGTCTGATTGTTTGGCAAAAACCTAAAAAATCATATTAAAAATTATTCAAGGAGTTAAATTTAAAAAATCCCTGGTAATATGGTGTATCGGTGAGAATTTGCTATCACATTTTGTGCAGCATACTTATACAAACTCCATAGGATTTTCAAGAATGTTAAAAAACAAAACAGGCTAATTTTTTCAAATTGGGCTTGTATCTTTTCAACAGGAGCGATCTAGCTTACCAATCTGTCTTCCTTCACCACATATGAACAAAAACCTGTTTTCCTTTTGATTCTTTTAAGTAGCAAAACTCGCTTACCGAGCCAGCCCGGGCTCACGTGAACTGATCCTTGCTGTCAAAGCTCAACATGAAATAGTCATTTAAATATTCTTACCGCAAATTGATAAGCTTAATTATGAAATGCATTACGGTAAGAACATGCCAATAAAAAACCGGTTTTTTGAAAATCAGCTAAATATTTTAAATAATTAAATTGAGTTGGGCTGATGTAGGAATTCTGTCAATAGTATGATAGAAAAGTCATTGCAATACTCCTATATTATCTGAAACGATTTCCATCATTTAGACTAATTCTTGTAATCAATTTTCAAGAATGATTTGTAATTTTGCCAAAAATAAGCCTGTATTATAAGTTAGTTTCTTATTGGACGCCATTGGCGGGTTCCTACTATATTTTGGATCTGTAGTTTTTATGCAGCAATTTCTAACAGAGGGAGAATTTTTGTCATTGCCAGACATGTTTTATGCACTGTGTGAAGAATAGTTTTGATTGAATAATTCAATTTAATTTTGTATTTTCTGTTTGCAGGCACTTGATGGTTTTCTAATCGTAATCACAGAAGATCTCAAAGTATTGTACGTTTCAGAATCAGTCAGAGAATATCTTGGATATTGTCAGGTATGTTGTTTTGAGACATAGAAATTATTTTACTTCACGTTAACGTTACCGATGGACGAGAAACAAAAGCAGATTTTATAACAATAGTGAAATTGACTTACAGGGCTTTGTTTGTTTTGATTTTCTGCTTGAATGAGTTCGCTTTGTCTTCATTTGCTAATCGTTTTGAAATTGTTACAAATCTGCTCTTGCTTAGACGAGAGCAAGTACTTTTTAATTGTTTATTATTGATGATTGATTTTGAATTTCTTCCTTTTTTCGAATATTTTGAATCGATTTTGAATCTCTGTCTTCGAATTTTGTTTCGAATTTTTCAATTTTTACTGTTCAAATTTAAATGAAAAGAAAGAATTATCCATACTTACTACCTGGGCCCTTTGTATCACAACTTTTATGAACTGATGTTGCTATGGCTCAACAGAGGAACCTATAATTGTTCAATCAATATCCTAGACGGAACATTTTTGCTTTTCTGACTTGTGACCAAGAACATAAACATAAAACCATAAACAAAACCGTACGCAAGGTATGCAATAGACAACTCAGACATGCTACCGCCGACAACCGATGCATGCTACCGTCCATCCACGTCACATCAGCAACAAATACATCTACAAGATCACCAACACAAGACCGTGGAGCCAGGTAGTGAAGAAATGTCGCATATCGTTCGGGCACCAAATACGACTCCATCCGAGACACCAGCCAGAAAAGCTTTTGCAGAAGCATTACGACCAGCTCCAAAAAATGCGGCAGACCACGCACAGTCTGGATCACAATGATCGAAAAGACCTGAAAAACAGAGACATAGACGTTAACCTTAAAGACAAAAATTAGAGACATTATGGCAGACAGAGAGATGGTTATAAGGCCAGATACAGTATGCGGGGAAATCTGCAGACTTTGAATAGCCAAACCCATGAAGTCTGATGATGATGATGACACTTGTGAATTATTATTATTGTTTCTTCTCTCATTTATTTTATATATACAGTAGAACCTCGATAACTCGAACCCTAAAGGGAAACAAAAATTTGTTCGAGTTATCGGGAGTTCGAGTTATCGAGGGGCAATTCAGTGCAGAAAGGTCACACTGGAAAATTGTTCGAGTAATTAGGAAATTGTTCGAGTTATCGAGAGTTCGAGTTAAGCGAGTTACCGGGGTTCTGCTGTACTTGCAGTATTCTTCAACTTTGGAGTAAATAATAGATAGTAGTTTTTTCTTTATTTTCTCTCTCTTGTATTGCATCCTTTTACTATTTTCATTCGATGTTAATTTTTTTAGGCCGGTATTATTCACGAATCGTTTATGCAGTTTATTCACTGGGGAGATCAGGAAAACATCACGACTGCATTACAATTTGATGTGGACAAAAATGAAAAACCAACAAATGGTTTAAAGGAAAATGGCAAAACTAATTTAGTAAGTTGAAATTTTTTAATAAACAGTCAACTTTTTAGTTGTGAATTTATCTCCATGAAATTTCACATTGTTGAATGACGTAAATCTCAAATTTTGATTTTTGGGGTCTGCCCAAGGAAAGTTTTTGATTTATCAAGTAGATTTTAATAATTTTCTTTTCAGTGGAAATGGTTAACTTGCTGTGCCAATTGCAAAATGAAAGCTTTCAGGTGGTTTGCTTAAAAGTTAGAAATGAATCCTCGCTTGAAAAGGCTAAACTTAGAAACGTTTTGATTTGAAACTGTTTTCACAGACCTAGTAATGCAATAACCCATTCTAGTCTTTTCCTGGGTTGCACAGGTTGCACAGGATGCATTTGATTATTTTTAGCGCTATATCTTATGATGAAATTTTGAATTGAACGTTTCTCTTTTAGTTGAATGGGATATGTGATGGAAAATGCGAACTCAATGGATGCCACTTGAGTAAGCATAAACAAAATTACAGTTAGTTGAAATATTGTCCAGATAAAATCGTAAACGTATGACTGAAAAATTATATTTTCAGTTTTATGAATATTGAATGAAGTCAATTTTGACAACCGTAAACCCTTGGCTTAGAAAAGGACATCTTCTCTGTTTGGTTAAAAGTTTTACATTTTTGGCTTTTATTGCTTTTAAATAGTATGCAAATGTACTGAATGTGGAAGAAAAAAATTATTTTTACCAACACTAAACCAGCTCAACTTTTCAACAAAAAGTCCTCAGAGCTCATGAATACAGAATGAATTTCAGTTCCATCTTGCAGAATTTCAGTTTTTAATCTATAAAGGCTATTATTCCCTCTTAATTATCCAATAATATTTTCTCATTTTTTTGGTGCGAATTCCGAATTTCTCGCAAAGTGGTTTTTGAACGGTGGAACTTTACTGTAAAATTTGTTTTTCGGAGGAAAAAACATACATTTAAAAGATAAGATAGAGAGATATCACCCTGAACTCATCATCGCCTTTCACTTACAAATCACTTACTTGTTTACAATAATTGTTTTGAATTTGCAAGAGTTGTAACTTCAATCTAGATGAGCACTTTATGAGTTTACATGTTTCAAAAGCGTCGAGAGAATGAACGGACTTAAATCCAGCTCATTTAAAGATAACTTCAAATTCTACTGAAATTGTACAGCAATTGAACCAATAATCCCATGGAATGTGCAATTACAAAGGAGTTATTGGCTACCAATTTATAGATGCGGCGTCGCAATACTTTTATATCCGTTAATATGGACTAATGGTAATCAAGGTGATCCATTCAGGTCAAATGATCCATTCAGGTCAAATGATCCATTGAAGGGACATCACGATATATTTGAAATAGATGCATTGACTCATTTTCTCCTGAAGTTGCCATATGTAGCAATATAAAATAATAGATACAAATTATTCTCATTTTCTTTTCAGATTCAGATTCACGTGTACAGAGTAGAAGATTTGTTTGTCGTATGAAATGTGCATTTAGCTGTAGTAGCCGGTTTTACACAGCTTTCCAGGTAAACATAAATGTTATTTTCATTTTCTTTATGGAACCACTCGAAACATTGTTCAGGAAACAGGGGCAGATTTTGTAACAATAGTGAAATTGACACACCAATTTCAAAGCGATTATCCATCGAAGACAAAGTGAATTCACTCAAGCAGAAAACCAAAACAAACAAAGCCATGTTTTGATTTTCGATTTTCTGCTTGAGAGAGTTTGCTTGGTCTTGAATCGCTTTGAAATTGGTGTGTCGAATTCACTATTGTTACAAAATCTGCCCTTGCTTGTTCAGCAATGGTTACAAAGGACACTATTTTCAAAATTGTAAATTATAACCAGTTTATTATGATATTTTCATATTTTGTCTTCAGGTTAAATTTTTTTAATTTCGGTTGATATACTGCCAAAATATCAAATGATTGATTTTATTTTCAGGCTTTCCAATTTAGTGGACACGTCCGTCGCTCCACCATCCAAGAAGGCAAGGAACAAAGGACACTTAACACATTGATTGCGTTCGGTTGTCCATCAGTCGGTTCCAAGTTTGATCCGTCTGATTTGGTCTCTGATGCGTTTGATGAGTCTCGGACGGCATCTCCAGATAACCTTGATCGAGATGGGTAGGTCATCTTTGGTTTTTTTAATTCCTTTATTTGTAGTTAATACCTAAAATCTAAAATCTACGGAAACGTGAACTTGCCACTAGCCCCTTAGTTAGTAAATAAAGTTATTTTTTGTTTTAATAAACATGGCTAATTAATACTAACTTTGCATGTGCAAATGTGGTTAAACCTTTACAGCTCGCTTAACTTCAAACTCCTGGCTAACTCAAACTGTCTTGTAAACAATCCCTTGAGAGCTTGTGTTAATTTAGCTTTGAATTGTTTTCTATATCCCTTGAGAGCTTGTGTTAATTTAGCTTTGAAATGTTTTCTATATCCTTTTGGGCGTTCATTGCTATCTAATTTTGAATATCTCGGAAGACGTCGTTTTAACTCAAATCATTTTTTGTATCCCTTGAGAACTTTCAATGTTAATTTAGCTTCAATAACATAAACACCTTTTTTTACTCAAACTGCCCTGTATATATATTCCTTGAGAGCTTTCAGTGTTGATTTTACTTTGGTTATCTTGAAAACGCGCAATCTCAAAGGAATTTTCATTCCCTTGAGAGTTGGAGTTACTCTGTTTTTGATTGATTCCCCATGGAGTCAACTTTTACTGGAAATATTTTTTATATCCCTCCAGAGCTTTCAGTGTTAATTTATTCCTCTGTTGAGTTTAAAGTAGCGGATTTAATGTAATGTAATGTAATGAATTTAAACTTTAAGCTCTAAATTTCTAGTATGTATTTGATGTATAACACTTATTTGTTTACTTATACATGCTTTTTTCAATCTTTAATTTGCATTCCTCTTTCCATAGATCAAGCCCAAGAATGGTTGGACTTCATATTGAGCCTCGTCTACGACCACACATCGCACCTATACCAATACCTCAAAATGAGGCTGACGGTAGGGTTAGCAACCAGCAACCTTACTACAATAGAAGTTTCGGCATCGATGTACGTCCCGATCCACCGTGTAACAACGGCTCATACAACCCGAATCTGCGCATGGAATCAGCTTACCATCACATGGTTAGCGATTTTTACAGAGAAGGTTTACGTTACCAAAACATGTGGAACGGTCGTTCGTCGAGCTTATCGAATTCGCCAATCTCAGACATGAGCTCACCCAGGGGTGTCAAAAGATCTGTTAGTGCGGATGCAAGTCCAGAGACTTATGATATGATATGCAGCAGAAAACAAGGGCGCTTCGAAGGAGTGATGTATTCCAAGACTCAAAATGGGTAAGCAAGAATAATATTCATTTTTTCATTCACTGCGGGCTCATACATCTTTAATGTTTCTGGTGCATTTAAGCAAGACAAATTAAGCACCTGTAGCTGGAACATGTTTAACTCGAACTTGTTTAACTCGAACTTGTTTAACTCGAACTTGTTTAACTCGAACTCTAACTCCCTGTTAGCTTGAACTAATTTTTTTATTTTCCTTGAGAGCTTTCAGCATTGTTTTAGCTTTGGTGATCTTGAAAAATCGCCAGACTGTCGCAAACTAATTTTAATTTCTTTTGAGAGTTCTTGATCTCTACTCAACATGAACACTCCATTCTATATAAAGCTGAGAGCTAGTGTATTCGGTGCTGTTGTTGGATAAATACTGTTGACGTGGTGTTACTCTTGAGAATTCATACATTTAAATAACTGATCTGTTACTTCGTTCATTTTATCCCCAGGCGTAACAGTATACCGCTAGATGACATACACTCAAGTGCGAAAATCTTGATGCAGCTAAAAGCCACGCAAAAGCGAATAAGCGGAAGTCAACCAAGTAGAAATGAAAGTGAATCTGATGCCAGCTCAGATGAAAAACATGATGATTATGTTGATTCTGATGAAGGGCCAGATAGGTGGATTTGCAAAGATATTGACATGTCGAGGAGCGCCGGAAACGCTATTATGGAAAGAAAGATTGCGGAAGGGTATAGAGACAATATTCCGTACACGATGAGCAGATATTCTCGACATTACAACGGAGCTTACTTGGGTGAAAACAATTTAGATTTCAATGGTCTGTCTTTGAGGCATGGTCCAGCGACCGCTATAGAGAGACGAAGAGGTGTTAATTCATTGCCTAGTCTTATTGAGATTCAAGAATCAAGACGTAGGGATCCAGAAGGGATATCCAACCCACTAATCCCGCCCCAGTCGTTACCGCCAACTTTAGTCTTATCACGAGTATCACCTTCCAGTTCTAGAGATTCTCTACCACGAATTTTGCACCAAAAGGCGTCTCCACCGCAAGTTTCTCCTTCGAGGATTTCGCCAATTAATGGGATTCATTCGTCACCGAAACCATCTTCAAAAAAGGATACAAGCAAAGGGTTTTATATAAGCGCGATCCTCGGATTGGAGGACGAAAAATCTAAACCGGAAGTGGCGGCTTTGCCTGTAGCAGATGAAAGAATCGCTTCCAAGAAGGAAATCCATGACATGATTCTAAAAAATGGAACATTTCAAAACGAATTGAAACGTCAAGCTATCGAAAAGGCGTTGCTTTTAGAGGGAGGATCTAACATGGAGGACATCAAGACAACGTTTGCCCATCTTCTCCAGGGATTAACTGCCACTTTTACGCAAAGCATTGACAAAACCATTGACACTTTCTTCAAACCGACGTCATCAAACACAAATTCGACAAATCACAGCAAACAGGTTTGCAAAACTTAAAAATCTTTATCGAAATTCGCAGTCACACACGTTTTCAAAACTCGCGAACATGTTTTAAAAACAAATAAATACGTTATAGAAACGCAAAATCAGGATTGAAAAATTAAAAATTCATTTTCAACTCGTTAAATGAGTTTTGTAATGTTTTTAAGGAGCACTATCATTTCTTGTTGTTGTTGTTGTTCATGTAAAATATTGCATGTAAAATATTGCAAAATTTATTGCAAAGTTTATTAACAAAAAGCATTCGAGAAGTTCTTATTTGATTTAGGTTTATGTTTGTTTACATTTTAACATTAGCCAATCACATGAGAGTTTTTATCACATGATTATGAATACAGCGAGCTGTTTGGCTATTTAAAATTGTAAACAATGAAACTGATTAATGGAATACGCAATTTTATAACACGAAATTTTCCTCTTTTCCTCGTCAAAGGACGGTTATTCACCAGCATCCTTTGCGTATGTCGAACTTGTGACCTTTAGCTGCTTTCTAATGGTAAAAAAAACCACTTGCATGTACGTAAAGTAAGCCACGGCTTGGCCAAGATGCCCAGAATCTGTCATCATCCAGAGCAAAATATAGCAACAGTCATGTTTTGAAGCCTTACTCCTTGACGATAAGACTATTTCAATCAATATTTTCTCAAATAATAACAAGGATTACGCCATAGTCAATAGAAAAACACTAGTTGACTATTGACTATGATTACGCGGATTCGCGAGAGTAGTATTTTTTGACAGTCATAAATTCACGAAGCTCGAAATACGAAGACGAAGCTCGAAATACGCGAAGCACCCTTTGAGCAAAAACATGTTTGGTTGCTGGCGGATAAGTAATTCTGCATGCCTGAAGTCCAATCCAATATGGTCGCATGAAGCAATTTAAAAGAAAGTTTGAACTTGCGTCGCTTTACAAATGCTGTTTTGTTTATTTTCATAGTTTCTAGAAACTATTGGTTAGTTTTTTGGGAAGTAAACCCGTCTTGTGTCAAAAACAGAAACGAAATTTTAATGCCAGGTGAAATTTGAGATGAAACAAATTTACCCACCATGCAACACATTATTTTAATTTTCGATTTGTGCAGTTTTGCGCTTTAAAACTATTTTGAAACGCTGAAACGTTTAGTTTAATTTTATCTCAATTACCATTAAATTATTTCTTGATGTATCATTATGCATATTTATACACATATTTATGCATATTTATACGCATATTTATACACATTTATATGCATATTTATACGCATATTTATACGCATATTTATACGCATATTTATACGCATATTTATGCAAATTTATGCTATTTGCAAAATTGGACAAATCATTAATTTGTAAATGAGTTTTCATTGACTTCGAGTTCACGTTTCTTTCATGGAAACTTTTTCATAGAAATTGTATGTATATGTGCCGGCGGGATACTCGCGGTTTTTGCAATACTTCTGCGGGATTTTTCTGCAGTTAAATATTAGACATATGGTGTTGGTTAAGTGTTAATAATTTTATACGTGGAGATATGTTTTTGCCTTGTAGATTTTCATTGACAAATTTGGTTTAGCAACTAGTTGATCTAGTTGGGGGCGATTTTGCTGAAATTATCAGTCGTGTTGGTGGCGGGGGCGGGGGTCAAAGCCAGCAAATTCTACCCAAAGATACCAATGTCGGTACCTCAATCCCACACCACGGATTTTCTAAACAGATTTCAAAGAATTAGGGTGGAAATTTTTGACGATCCTTTGTGCAGCCACCGATTAGCCTTATAATTAGCCTTATATTTCGAGCAAATTTGACAAAGAATCGCATCGCAGATATTAAACTGTGCTTGGTTTGGCGAACTCGCCCAATTAGAACACCCTCCGCGATAAAAAGACATTTCTCCACATCACTAAACTGTATTCGTTCATCAAATTCTGTAACGCGTGTAGACAACTTGAGACAATTATTACATTTGATTAGGCATGACGACACTGTACATTAGAACGACTTTTGACCCATGACACCCATGCATCCTTCATCTTAATTTAATCTTTATTTATTTCGTAAACTGACTTTATTACAGCAGATTGTAGCAAGACGCACAGATGTTGATCTTATTTGTTCACGATTTTGATTGCCAATTGAGTTTCATATTAAGACTGGGTTGTGATTTCATAGAATTTAGGAGTAGTCAGTTTATTTTTAAATTTTTAGAGCAGTTATTAGTCACTTATGTTATTTGACCATTTTTATCACCTTTGACTCATAGGGCCACCCTAAGCTGTTTTTTTTAAATCTGATTTTCCGATAGAGCCACCCTAAGATTATCTGCATTTAATTAAGTTATTGCTTGCATCATTTTTATAGATTTTACGTCTTTGGGACAAACCAGTTTCAAATTCTGTAGGATTGTTTTACGAGCAATTTGCAACTTTTTCTTGGTTCTTCAAAGATTGAAGCCAGGAGTTTGGCTGACTTTGGTATAAGCAGGTTCTTATTGATTTAATCATAGTCCCTTACAGGTATTACTCAAGAGAAAAACTACTTGTGTTTCACGTTTATGTAAATATTGAATAACTGAGTTTAGCATAATTAAACAAAATGATTATCTGCTCAAATTTTCAAATTTTCAGCATAGCTGCTGCAAATTTCAGATAGAGAGGTTCAGAACGAGTTCAAGTGCAGGTACGACATTGAAAACAATTGAATTCAAAATTAAAGGAATAAACTTGTGAAAAATATTTTTCCATGGGACATCAGAACGTTGTGCTTTTCAAATTTGCAACGTGAAATTGACTATTTTTCGTCGTCGTTTGGTGAAACACGCTGAAGACTCTTTTGGAGTGCATTTTCCAAATTTGTACTTGAAATTGACTATTTTTCGTTTTGTCGTCTTTTGAAAAAGCTGGATACTCTTTTGGGGTGCATTTTCCAACTCGCAACTTGTACTCGCATTGGACTCGTTCTGAATCTGAACCTCCCTTGTGTCAGCCGAAATATTCTTTGATGATGCGAAGGTGTGGAAGGTAACCGAAAATCTCAGATCACTCTAGAAGATTTGATTTGTGGCGTAACTAAAATGTTTGGAAAATAGAATAGATGTTTAAGTGTAGTTTAGTATTTGGTTGTAGACTAGGCCTTTCAAGAAAGGCACATGCTGTAATGAAATCGTGGCAAATTTATTTGTAGAATTTTGTATAGACGTTCTGTTTAGAATAGAATCTGAACATTAAATTTAGAGCTGCATAATAATTCCGTTGTTCTTTCGTTGTTGACCTTATCAATATTTGAAGCAATTTTTTTGGAGACTGGGACTAGTCAAGGTGTAACTGACGTCAGCGCATCCTATTGAATTTTAGTGTCTCGTATTTCTTTAAATGAACACCCCCAACCTAGACTGGTTACACCAGTCATTTTGTGGCTATTGAATTAAATTTCTGAATGCCAACAAGCTGGACAGCTGCGACAACTTTTTGTAGCACCAATCATATTACAGAAGCTAAAATTAGAGATTTTTTATTGGCTAACTGAAACTTTTTGTTGAAACAAGACTAAAATAAATAATGGAGAACAATAAGAATGTTTGCTGACTTTTTTCCTGAAACGAGGTGAACTAATTTATTTTTAAAGTCTGATTTATTTCAATTCAATAGCCACAAAGTGACTGGTGTAGCCAGATTACGCCAACCTTCAACTTTAATAACCAAAGAATGCCTGTGTCTATAACACAACCCTGGGACCCACATTGGCGTACAGTTCTATAGATAATATTATGAGCCCCGGCGGGGGGACATATCCCACTGTAGGACAGGAGTGGGCGTGGGTGTAGCTCCCAAACAATCTAAAAAGCAGTTAGCTAATTAAATCTTTGTTCTATATTACTCTGAGAGCAATAAGCCCCACAATCTAATAATCGCGCTTTCAGAACTCAGAATATCAAACCGGCCATTCAAGAAAAAAATTATAACGTCGACTTGAGACAACAAGTAGCGCGTAGCAAACAAGGGCACTTTGGCACTCACCGACCAACAAAGGCCCGTTAACACGTACATACCAAAGGGACGCTGGCACGTAAGAAACAATAAAACGTTAGCACGCATAAACCAAAGACACGTTAGCACGTAAGAAAATATGGCACTTTGACACGTTAGTACTTACCGGAAAAGCAGGTTTGAATGTAAGTGGGGGGTTTCCTAGGGGATTTTTTCTTTCCATATTCCGCGTGAATTTTTAGCTTTTTCCCGTTTTCCGTGCTTTGAAATAAGCAATTTTCGTAGGTTAGCTTAAAATAGGACACCCCCACACGTATGACACGTAATTTAACAGACTCCAGCCTGTGTTCGGTGATTGAACTGGAACACACAAACCTTCCTCTCGAAGTCAACACGTAACTTTAAATCTTCTCTAGATAAATTCCTGAGGATAAAAATAAATAAATCAACAAAACTATGTCTGTTACTGTTTACCTGTTTTCTAACCGAGTTAAGAGAAACGAGTTATGTATTCGGCTGTTCAAACCGAACCGTTTTTGCAGTTTTTTTTACAATTGACCATGATATATTACATTTGGCAGAAACCCCGGAAACGACGGCCTTCTTTTTGCGGTAAAATATTTCAAAAACACGTACTTTCTATATAAGTTGAACTATGACTATTCTTGCATCTCTTGGGAATTTATCTTTTCAGAAGAAATATCAGATCTTGTTTATTTTTCGTGTATTTTCTGCAAAGCACAAAAAGCTTTGTGGTGACGGCGGTAGGCCTTGGACAGTAAACACTCATTATTTGCCTTCATATGGAAGATAAAAAGGCAGAGAAAGAACAAAAAGTGCTCGTTGCCAAGACCGTATCCACCAGGTGCCTAAAGAAGCAAATGGCGTACTGCAAGACCCAAATTTGATGGATATCTTGATGACATAAGGTTTGCATGGTCTTGTTTTTTTCAGTCAAAACCTTTTATCAACGGTTCCCGAAATTGACTCTACCACAGTTTATTTTGCTTTAACAATTCTCCGCTGCAGCATTCCTTCCTTTGAAATCATACACATTATTGGTTCATACACATTTATGCAAATTTATATCAGTTTTGTGTACCCATCATTCCAGACTTCAAATTCATATCATTTTTGTGCCACCTCAAGTCTGTTTCTTTTTCTCCGAGAAAAGGAGCTGAAGGGAGGGGGGGACTAAAAACTGAGGATGGTGAAAAACAAGTAGATGAAGCTCAGGGGGAAGAAAGAGCTCTTTGTCTCCTTGCGTTCTTTGACAGACCAAAAGTCACTTTGGCCAAAGAACGCAGAGAACCAAGGACTCATGGAGCAAGTCTTTCGAATGTTTCAATTTAAATTCTAGAATTAATCGAAAGTTAATAAAGTTTTCAAACGTGGCGCACCTGTTGATCGTGTGTATATGGAATATGAAACATTCTTTCCAAGAAACATTTATTCCTCAATATGAATATGAGGAGTGAAACATTCATTCCTCAGAATCCAATGTAGATTTATTGGCTATTCCTGGTTAAATTTTTAATAAATTCTATCTAAGAAATGTCTCCTAATTTTTAGATAAATTGAAATGAAATGTTTCTTAATTGAGAAAAATTGAGAGAAAATAGCGAAAAAAAGAATACAATTCTGCAGCTTTTAAGCTTTAATTTCTATGATACAGGAATGGTTAAATCTTAACTTCAAAGTTGTTCTATCGTGTTTTTCTAAAAAGGATGAGCTGGCAGCATTGCCAATGTTCGTGTTGCTATCTAATCACAAATTGTCATTTCGTGAAATTTTGTTGGTGGTCAATACGAGAACTTCTTTATGCCAATAAATTTAAAAATCGTTTTTACGTCACGATTTGTGCGTGTGGTACTTCGGAACTGAAACCAGACATCAAAACAAAGCATGTCTGTGAACAATGTTCAGACAACACGATTCGTGTGCTCAGCTCCGGTCACGTAATCTTTGCTGCTTGTGGAGTGCACAACCTATGACCAGGTCCGAAATGGGTTATTTACCTCTCCATCCTTGCCACAGGTTCCCCCAGAGAGGGGGGGGGTTACTCTGGTAAATTAGGATAGGGGTGCTCGTTCCTAAAAAATATTTTCTAGTGTAAAAATAATTTTTCCCAAATTTTAGACCCAAAAAGTAACCTGCGCACCCCTTCATTTTACGAGAACAACATTCACAAGAAACAACAAGTAGAGATTTTCTAAAAATTACATAAAAACAGTCAAATTTGAAAAAATAACATTAACGAAAATGCGCAATCTTCTACCTCCACAAATCACAACATATGACTAGCTATGTCATCTTTACTTATATACACTGGTCAAATAAACATAAAAATACGAAAATATTGGAATTTATTCCTGGACTTACCTTGAAAATGCTTGTTTATTGGAAAAGTAAAGTTTTCATTTATTCCCACTTTGATTTCTCTCGTCGTGCATTCCGTGTTTTTATTTTTGACATCTCAGTGCACAAATCGAAACCGGAATGTAGGACAGGTAGAGCAAGAACAAAATGACAAAGTAATAAAATTGATCTTTACTTTTCGTGAAGTCCATGGTCTAAATAACAAAACTGTTGAGGAAAAGTAAGAACAAAAATTAACACACTTGAGGCTGAAATGGAGCAAAATAATGAGGAAACCATCGTCACGCTGAAGGTAGCTCTTCGTGTAAGTTAAGAATTCTATCTTAAACATTATTATAATAACATACGAAAGAAATTTCTACATGACTGTATTTGAAAATAATTGATTACATGAAGCTTTCAGCAGACACAATTTGAAAACAGGAAGATAGCTCCAAGAAGACATGAAGAAAAGGAGATAAAAGTTTATTATTTTTAGAAGAAAGATATAGATAACATAGGTGACAAAACAATTTAAAAAAGTGTTTTCAGGTTTGATTTAAAGTTTTTTTTAGAGACAAGTGAACAATAATTTATTGTGTGAAATCATTCCAATATTCTATGCCACAATGCCACAACATTGAAAACTGTGGGAAATTGTCTGACTTTAGACCACAAATAGCACGTGCGTTGAAATTTGAAATTATTATTCGCTAACATTTTCATTTTGTAAATCAAAGCAAAGGCAAAAGGAATTAAGCCACATGCAGTAAAAAAATTTAATTCGCACAGTTAGCTTCGCTTTGCATTTCACACAAAAACATGTATTAGCGTTGCGAAGATAAGATGCAGTTAAACCTGGTGACCACGAAAAACTATATCCGTTTGCAGGGGTGTACTTCAAATTTCGTGAAGTTAAAAATCTCAAATAATGCTTAAAATGACGTCGGAATGGCAAACTTAGAGTTTGGGATATCATCCAGTCATCTGCAATCACATATACCTGTCCAAAACTGTAAATTAAAATTGCCTTCATTCGTGAGCTTTTAAGTCAACTTGAAGGAACGCCATTCCTTCAAGTCAACATTTATTAAAACAACCTGGTTGCTCCAAAAATGAGTGAATCTTTTCAAATTTTCGAGGAAGGTACACACTAATATATTGGTAAGGATGTGTGCTGCCAATAAGGATGGGTTTGAAGGCAGTGAATTCTCTAAAAATGGTGCGATGTTTAACAAAACAAAATTTAATGTTGGATTAGATATTCGAAATTGCTCTTAATGTTGAGTGGTTTGTACCGTGGGTATCAGACTTTTCATTTAAGTTTTTATTTCATTTTTTTTTACTGAAAATCTGGTACTCACGGTAAGTGGTTAGGAATTTTAACAATATAAAAATAAAAGATCTATATAATTTAAAAATCTTAAAAATAATGCATAATGTGCATCATCAAAAAGAGAA
>JAYJMH010002821.1:0-28371 GCA_036873815.1 Phacellophora camtschatica
TTATATGACTTTCGATTTCCAAATGAATTGAAAGTTCCAAAGGTAAATTCAACAAAAAGAGGATTAAACTCAGTCAGGACCAAAAATTTGGAACAAACTTCCAGAAAATTTAAAAAGTGCCTCCAGTTTAGACAACTTTAACCCTCTTTTTAAAACATCGTTTCAATCAAATAGGTGTGCCTGCTCTTTCTGTGAAAGTCACCCACAGTTCTAGTGCAGTTAACCTATATACAGTATGTTAGTCTATATTAGTATTTTATGCTATTGTGTCCACTTACATTAAATAAATGTATCACCATTGTTACTATTAAGAATAATTTCATTATATAGTTGGCATCTGCTAACTCCATTGCCTATTATCTTGAACATTTGCCATTTCCCCTTGCTAGGCTTTCTCATGAAATACTGCCCATTAATTCTAACATTCTCCCTCTCGAAAATATTTCAATTTCCCTTGAAAGTTTGAGTGGATGTCAACTGTGTATTCTATTAGAATATCAAAATACAAATGTCTGTGTTTTCATTGACAAAAATTTTGAATTTATTGAATGCAATCACATAGTTTAAGGTTATATGTGTTTGAATATGATAAACTTGTTATTTTTTCTTTTTTGTGGAAAAATGGGTGTGTCCAATAAATAACCAATGATATTCTCTTTGAATATGATGTGTCTGATATTGGGCAAAACGTTAGTATTCTACAATTAGATATGGTAATAATACTCACAATGGAAAGCCCCGAATGAAACTGCAACAACATAATACCAAACCCACATGGTCCATGTGAGGTCATTCTACAAAATTTAACAAATACATATTACGAGATATTCATATTTGAATCAGCTGCTTTAAAAAACTTTTGAACAATCAATACAAAAAAAAATACAATGTAATAGTCAGTCAACGTTCCATTCAAGGTGATACTGCTCTTCTACTTAATCGGCAGGATTCAAGGCAGCCCAGCGGGATATTTTAGGCACTTGCCTTGCAGCTTTGAACAACTAAAACATCACACAAACATTTTGAAATCAGAACTTACTCTTTGTGAACTCCTACGTAGATCATTCCTTTTTTATTTTAGATCAGTGTTTGTGTGTGGTGTTTTGGTTGTTCAAATTGTTTATATTATAAGAACAGGGCATGTATATATGTTATCAGGTGTGACTTTGACTTTCTAAGTAAGACTTTGACAGAAAACAAGAAGTAAGAACCCAACAAACCCCCAGAACTTCCCAGTACTCCTCCTTGGCAGCGTCACCCAGTTATCACATACAACCGCAGCACTTACCAACGAGAATGACCCATCAGCAACACCCCCCACTCTCTCTCGACCCGTTCTAACTTAAATCCCAGCCAACAAACTAACAAAAATCTGACACAAAACGCACCAGATTAATGTCCTCCATTTTTATTTTGCCTGCGATTTTTGTAGCAGCTTCGTCGTCTGAGGTTGACTCCTCGTCATTGCTCGTATTGGTTATAGATTTCGACCTTCGTTTCTTTTTCACTTTTTTCATTTTAGGCCGCACTGATGAATGCGACTTGCGTTCTTCTTCACTGATATCAGATACATCACCTTCATTTAAATCAACATACTTAAATTGATTGTGTTGATTTTCAACATTAATCCGGCTGTTTTCGCAACTTTGACATGTATCTGATTCAGAAGCCTTGTTGCTGGAGTCGTTAGTATCCGCCATGTCAGTTGTTGTTTTTTATTAAATGTCATGTCGGCCAAAGGTTCTTGTTGCCACGCCTCTCTGCTCTGGGAGACAAACCAAACAATGTTGATTCTTTTGCAATTCACGAAAAGCTATTATTTGCCAAATTTCTTAAATTTTCACAACGTTACAACATTTTTTTATAAATAAGAGCTCTGACTGTCGTTAGTAATGAAGCCTTTTTCATTCGCCGTCCAGATCAAAACAGTTTATTTTTCGCAAACAAAGACGATGGCGAAAAAAGAACAAAAATTATTACTTACCTTATTTACCTTTTTATATATTCAAACTTACAAAACTCCCTAAAAGATAGACTTCACAAAAGAATTATGGCCTTTGTAGTTGCTTAAAAACTCTTGATAATTCATAATACACAAAGTGAGCAACAGTATAATTGCGCAACAGGTACATTCAAAATTGCGGCCCAAGCTAGTAGCTCAATCAACAAATTTGCATAACAAAATAATTACCGCCCAAGGACCCCAGGGAATTCAACAAGCTGTGGTCATTAATAAATTATCTTTGAAATACATTCATTTTAACAAAGCAGTAACCACTACAAAAACTTTTATGTGTTTTTCTTTGAAAAAATTAAATTTCGAAGGCCTCGCTGCTGCCCAAAAGCCCCCAAAACTGCGTCTTTCCTCTCAACACTATTTCAGATTTTACCTCTCTGATTTTTCGCTTTAATATTAAACCGCTATTGTTTCAACGCTGGCAAAAATTTCTAGATGAATCGATAAAATAAACAGTTTAGTTTTTATTTAAATACAAATTAGAAGCAATGAACTTTTATTTTTAAAGGATATTTTTCACAATAAATTCCTGATGCAACAACATGGATGTGACTACATGTGCACCTATAGATCTCGTTTCACTCTCGCCTGCACCAGAAAACTCCACCAAGTCAAGAAAATAAACACTCGGCAAAAGCAATTGGCAAAAAATCTTTTCAAGATATTGTTATAAAGGACACCATTAATTAGTCCATAGGAAGTCGAAACAGGTACAGGCAATCCCAAAATTAATTCATGAATGGAAAAAACATCAAGCAACTTTCATCTCCAAGTCAGTAAATTTGAAGTTGTATAAAAATTAAAGCAGATCAGTTTCCACATTCGTCATTACATAAATATAAAACATTTATCAAAATACCTTGCTAATCTTCGCAATTTTATTATCTTGCTTTTCACTTTTGCTGTCAGATCCGTCAAAAGAGTTTTGCTTTCCATCTGCTTCATCCATTTTGGTTTGCTTCGTGTCAAAACTTATTAAGCTCTAGAGGCGTATGACATTTCCTGGGCTCCTGATTTTCAAGTCATCAACACAACAAATCACAACATTTTCGTGCAAAATATCCGCAATGAAATCGTTCCTAAGGGAAAAGACGTTATTTTGTTTCTTGCCTGTTGCGTTGTTGGCGTCAGCACGGACACGTATAAAAACAATGTATAAAAACAAGACTAACAACAGGTGCTTCAATTATACAGAAATTGATTAGAAGCCGCTAAAAGAACAAGGACAATCTTTTAAATGGTAATGTTTAAATGTAATGTTTATAAACTCGACTTTTAATTTCCTTTTTTTAAAAGCAGAAAAAATCTGACATTTTGGCAACGTGCATTCAATATATTCAACCATTTAATAATCTCGTGAAAAGCAACAAGTTGCATTTGAATCAGCCTTGCTATTTCGGAAAATTAATTTTTATTTTGTTTTTTAATTAATCTTACATCTTACAATCCTGTATGTAACTGTGCGTAAATATATTTATATTTGATTATTTTATAAAATGACAGAAAGTGTTAAATCTATCTCAAGAAAAGCTTCAATATGCTGCGTTTGAATGTGCTTTTTACAAAATTGGAAAGAATAGAGAAAACCTACAAAGAAGAAACCTACTAACTCGTTAATTTAGTTCCCAAACATCAGAATGGGAAAGTTTTAATCGAAAGGGAATTAACTCAAATTCACTGTGCAATCCGATTACGGGCAAAAAATGAATTCCCAATTCTAGTTCATATTAGGACAGAAAGGCTTTAATTCAAAGATAATTTCACAAATATATCCTTTACGCATTATTGAATAAACCTGAATTCAGTACGGAATAGAAGTGAAACATGAGTTCAGAACTCAAAGTTATCTGCTAATAATTTGAGATTTATTAAAATAATAATGCTTGAATTTTAATGTTTTCAGCTGTGATTCGCACGAAGATACAACTGGAATGGTATTTGGGAGAGGTGGTCAACTGAAGTTTCTTGAATTTGAATTTTCTGAGTAGAATCAGAAATTTGCCGATAAATAAATGGTAAGCTTAGCTTTGCCGACTGAATTGCCAGAAGAGATGAAATTGCTGAGTAAATACCGTTTTGCATTTCCAGGGGGGGGTGTCACAGTCACAACCTACACCCCCACGAGGCCAGCCCTCCCGAGCATATATTCTGAGAATCAAGTGGTTACAAAATGAACACATTCGGCTTCATCAAAGCTATTTTCGTTATGAACTTGCATAAACATTCTTTTTACACGAATCTACTGACCGTCCAGAATAATCTTGATTATCTCACAGGAATTAGCTAGAAACATAAAATACTCTTTATTTACAAATACGAAGGTATCTCTTCATGGTTATCAGTTTGTTATACAACAATTAATTAATTGAAGAATTGACAAAGGAACGAAAAACCGTTCCTTACGAGAAAGAAATGTACCGTACTGCAGGACAGAAAACCCTCTAATCTGAGTCCAGAAAACTATTATTAGTTATCTTGGCTCTATACAATAAGAACAAGTTGTCAATAATCGAACTGTACCAGTGCCATCGGAAGATTTGGGACATATTGCTAAAATCCAATTGAGAACTTTGGCTTCATTTAAGATCTACAATAAACCATAACTGTTTATTTTTATTGTTGCTAAAGCACCCCCCCCCCCCCAGGTTCCGACGGCTATATGTAAGAGCATGCATGCTTCAATGTGGCATTTGAAAAATACGCTTTTCAAAAATACATTGAAGTAGGAAATTTCCTGATATAAAATATGCACACGTACCACGAAAACTCAACAGGCCGATGTTGGAAAAATAATTTCCGATTATTATTATACCGTAAAAACTCAAAAATCTATACGAAAACAACAAAATGTGTGCCTTGGGCTCATCAACTGCTTCTTATGAGATGTGGTCGATCCATTAATCAATGATCTGTCAAATCACTACTATACAAAGCATAAATTACGAATCGGTTCAAACCGCATAATCATGTGATTAATCACTCAATTAATTATTCATATAACACTTCTTTGCCGAGCATAAATTGTATAAGGGAGCGATCATTAATTATGACAGGAACGGGGTGGGAAGCTTTTTTAAATAAATTAAAATAGGTTTCGGTTCCCATGTTTATTAAGTAACTGTCTCTTTATTTCTTTATTTTATGTTTCCGCCCCCATCAACGAAGAAATTATTTTCGAAACATTCTCTGTCTTTAAATTCTTTGACTATCTGTTCGAAAATTAGTGTTTTCGTTGGCGATAAAAAGGATGGTACAATGTTAGAAATAAATAGATTTCAACAGTGGAAAGATAAACAAAAGTTTCTTCTGAAGAAAAGATTAAAAAGAAAAGGAAACAAATTTGGTAGTTTTGAGACCCCATCACAAAATGACATATACATCTTCAGACCTCAGCTTCTTCATGTAAATATATTTCAGACCCCTCCGTATTTGCGTTCACCTCCTCCCTGCCATAATCATAAACTTTAAATTTGGTAACGTGATGATCGGTTCAAATCGCATAAGCTTGTAATTAAACAATAAATTAATGATTCATCAAACGCATAAATTGTTAATATTACAGAGCAGAGCATAAATAAATACAGAGCATAAATTGTTGAACTTTTGATTCGGTAACCCGATTGGTTCAAATCACATAAGCTTGTGATTAATCAATCAATTAATGATTCATCAAACGCTACATTACAGAGAATAAATTGTTGAGCTTTTGATTCGGTAACCTGATTGGTTCAAATCACATAAGCTTGTGATTAATCAATCAATCAACCAATCAACGATTAACGGGACTTTACTTCCAGAGTTTAAAAACGTTTTGTAATCACATTTGTAACCTGATCGGGCCACATGGCAAAAGCGTGTGATTAATGAATCAATCAATGCTTAGACAAACGAGACTTCACATTATGCATGTAAAAATCCTATCAGTTTAAAAAAAATCCCTACAAATTCTCAAAAATTACAAAAACTCCATTCATACCTTTACTTCTCTTGTTTGCATAAACAGTGTTGAAAATCATAATAAAAAATCAGCAAAGTAAACAGTTTGTGGATACAAATTTTGATAGCACGAAGCCTGAAGCAACGTGCACACGGTCGGGTCTAAAACACCACACGAGTCGAAACACGAGTGCACACGAGTTGAAAAATATGGAACACGAGTGAACACGGTTGACACGAATTTTCTACTCGCGTTCCATGTTTTTTGACGAGCGTTCATTGGTGTTCACTCGTGTTTCACATTTCTTGACTCGTGTTCATTCATGTTCACTCGTGTTTCACATTTCTTGACTCGTGTTCATTCGTGCTCACTCGTGTTCATATGTGTTGTGTTTAGACTTGATCCGATCTAACGGTCACAGCGTTTTCAAAAGCCTCCGTGTTTGGTGTTTGGTGTTCACGCCAGAAACAATGGGTTTTTTGAACGGTTCGGTTATTAAATAGCTTTGTTTTCAAACGAATTTCAAAAATCTCCGGTTTCAAAGTGTGTTGATTGAACCATTTTTGTATGAAAAAGTAAGAATATTACCTTAGCCAAATTGTACATCCTATGTTGGTCTACGATGCTGATTGGACAACATTTCCTAAATTTATGAACAGCTTACTGAACAATGTGTGAACAACATACTGTGACAACTATTTAATATAAAATGAATAGTTCTTAAATCAACAAAGAAACGCTTTTAATCACAATTCATGCTGCCTCAATAACGGTCAAGTGTTCCCGATGCCTTTTTCGATACCGACACAGAAGAGCGTACGGCATTTTGGTGTTTAACTACCTGAAAACTACCTGAACTAATAGGGCCCCGCAGAAAGATGAAAAGTGTTGGGTGTAGGGTTCACATAGGTCAAAATAAATTGCTTGTAGCCTTTTAGTCTCAATAATGTCTCAGTACATTATTTTCAAAATCATAGTCCTTGTAAGGGCTTTCACAGTGAAAGTGATGTCAGGGCAAAAATTTGTCCTCACAAAATTGTTGCGTTCAAATCCTTTACAAACTTTAACACAAATTATTATGGAAATGTACTTTTATTAAAAAACTAAACACATTTGTATTAAAAACTTCTCAGAAATTTGACAAATTTCCATAATGGCAACCTTACCATGAAAAAGTGGATCAATAAAACAACTAACTGTGACTTATCCAGAGCGGTTGATTCCTTTAATGATGAAAAGTTTCAGCATTTTCCAATAAAAAAAGCAACTGGCATACGTGGCAGGCAAACCATAAGACTACAGCTGTTAAATTTGTATCTTGTTTCCCTGTGTTTTTTATATGTCACTTATGCTCCGTCAAAGATATCACAGACAAAAAACCCTAATTGTCTGAAACAATTTTAGAATCGCATTGAAATGAGGCCGGAGAAATTCAGTAATCAAAGTTCGATTTTGATTGCAGCTCAATTGACGTGAACATAAATAAAAAAAACAAGGTCGGTTGACATGAACAAAAGCAAAACGAAAACGAAGCGAAATATTTTTAGCTTAGGTTCTCAAAATGTGTGAATATGAGTCCCCAGCCTCACTCTCAGTCATTTTAAAAGGAAACATCCCACCTATTTTTTGATTGACTGGCTTGAACAAAATAGTAGAATCAAATCAACGTCAACAATCAATCGAAGCCCTGAATATTGATAAAAACAAACAAACTCAAAGTTCGAATGGGAATCGAATGATGATAAGTCTGTTCGAAGTTGTGAAGCAAAGTCAAGCTAAAAATTTAAAGATCGACACACCACCACCATCAAGGGTATTTTCATGGAGCAATGCGGACACGGAATTTTTTTTACTTAATTGAGCCGCATTGCTCTAATGGCATTTCTTCATGGAAAATATCTTCCAAGAAAAATTCTATCATTTTCATTTCATTAATATTTTTGAGGGTTAGTTACCCTTAATTGGACCGTGAACGATGTTGAGTCCCAGTTGACCAAAGTGACACGATTTATAGCAGACAAGTTATGACAAATAGCAATTCTCCCATTTTGTTCTCAATAACTTTATTGAAATGTGTATTCTAAGAACAAATAATATTTGTCATATATCCGGGGATGGCCCGCGAAGAGTCTTATCAATGTAGAAAACTGGCTTCAAAATACCCTCACCCATATGAAAATGAGGTGCAGATAATTGAACACGACTAGGTCTCGGTTTGTCAATGTGAAATCTAAAATGCCACAAAATGGCTCCTTTGAAGTCGCACTTCAACGGTAAGTAAATAATTGCTGTGTTATTAAGTTTCGACAGCAAAACAGCACATTAAATTCAGGAATCGACCTTTTCTCATCAAGACCACCATGATACTGCATTTTGAATTGCCGAAATAAATTGTGCAATTAAAATTTAGTCTGAGAAACAATTTTCGCATTTCTATACTTATACGTTTGTGAAAATTATAACGATGTGAAGATTTGAGATTTATAAAGGCCTTTTGACCGCAAAATTTTGTCATTTTCACGGTCAAAGCCATAACAAATTAAAAATCCTTACATCGCCATATTTAAACAAAATTCCAGGTAAAAATTCCAAAAATGGCTGTCAAACTAAACTTTCTTCGCAAGATACAATTCAGAAGTGCAACATCTTAAAATCTCCATATGTTTTCGTGATGACGGCCTTAACAAGAAAAGGTGGATTACACTCACTGTCGGCTAATTCGAATCGCTATCTACGGGACCATTCGATAATTCGTTATTAACATTACTAATTGAATTTGGTTCTAGAGTTCCGGCCTCGACATCGTTTTCTGCATCAAAATGTAAGTCTTTTTCAGTTTCTCCACTGTTAATAATTTCATTAAGTTTCTTGGCCTTGCCTGGAAAATGCATGTTCTCGATATGATTGTCAATTCGTTTCTCTTTCGTCGTCTTTAAATTTTCAGTCGAATTACATTGTGTTGAGTCTATTTCTCCGTCCTTCAACTTGCGATAAAATTCTTTCAGTTCCACGTTCCTAGACCGCACGGGCGACGGGAGATTGTCTGTTTTCTTTGGGCTAGAAGCCTCGACATTTGACTGTCGCTGCAGTCCTTTCCACGACGTTTCTTTCGACGATTCATCCATCGATGAACTCTTTGATGTTGTAATTGGCTTTGGCGGAATTCTCCCGGCACTGTCCATCCGAACGTTAGCTATTTTATTAGCAACCTCTGCGGATGCATGACCAAAACTCTCCATTATTCGAGTTATCGTGAATCTAGGCTTGTGCATTACTGAGTTTTTATGCTGTTCCTTGTATTGAATTTTAGGCCCCGCTTTCTTCATCGGCTCTTTCTCTTTGGAGGCTAGATGTTGTAACGATGATAATATTTTCGGATTTCTGGAAAAATCATCAAAACTCTCGTTAGACGTTTCGGCTTTTTCTTCCTCGGTGAACTCATGACTGGTGAATGGATCGCTGTCTTCGCTTGTCGAGCTCTCCCGAGAAAAAGACTCTCTTGCCAGCTGCTTGTTACGGTGACAAAAGTTGTAGATGTCTGCCAAAACTGACTGCTGTACAGTTTCGAGACCCTGAAAATTTGTGAATGGAAAACGAACATTCAAATATAGCTCTCACTACGCATGCGCTTGCACCACATCCCACTATCAATGACGAATACTGTTTTAGCGAGTATAAAAGTTACCTGGCCATAAAAATAACAATGTGGTCCGTATTGAAGGTTTACCATATTACTCGTGTTCCACTTGATGAACCTTCATGCATTTTGACTACATCACCTTTTTGGCATACACCAGCATGAAAACGTTTCGGACTGAAAAGTTTCAGGTAAACAACTTCCTTCGGACAAAAGCATTTCAGACACCTTTTGCAGAGCTGTTAGTTCGTCAGGCAAATTTTATAAAAACCAGCATAAAAAAGTTTCGGACTGAAAAGTTTCATGTAAACAACTTCCTTCGGACAAAAGCATTTCAGACAATTTTTGCAGAGGCAAATTTTTTCATCAGGCAAATTTTCCACAGTAAGAGGTTCATATTTTGGCCGAAACATATTACTGAATAAATGACTTTCGGACGCTTCTGGAGAGGTTCAAAAACTTTTGGACGATTAAAGTTTCGGACAAAAGTTTGTCCGAATATTTCATCGTCCGAAAGTTTTTGATGTTAATGCATGCTTTTGAAGAGCCAAGAAAACATCACGGTGACCGGAAGAAGGTCCACGAGAACAAAATAATATTTTGAAGCCACGCCCATTTTCCATTGTAAAACAAGATTTTTTACTGAAGCATGTTTTGGCTGAAGGAAGGTTGAAAACTTTTCTGGACTCCGTACTTTTGCATCCTTATTGACATAAAATTTCGCGATATTTCGTGCCGGAAAAAAGCCCCCGCCTATTTCCTGTAAAATAGGTAACCAAATGTTCCCATTCACGTGTTTGCCAACGCTTATTCATTTTTCAGTATTTTACTTACGTGCCCGAAAGAAACGAAAAAGGTGCTCAGTTTTCTTCGTGTCCCATTTTTGAAAACAAATAAAATGGTAGGATGGACAGTAATTTTTAAAGTTTTATATACATGCTTCCAAATGTCAATCAATCGATTTAAAATCGCAAAGTAGTGAACACATATTCTTATATCGCCTTGATAGATTTTGGTAAACAAGCTATCAACCTATAAATTGTCTCTTATTCCAAATTCAAACAAAAATAGAATTATCAAAACTATGCTCCTCCAAAGTAACTATGAAAACTCGGGGACCTTTCTTGGGCCATGTGGTACTTCTCAATTTTTTCAATCTCAATCTCATTCTCAATCTCAATTTATAATATATATCTCGGAAAAGCGGTCTCGCGTGTTCGATAAACATCAATATCCAGAATATATGCATAAAACTACCCTATGAAAAGTTGGTTTCGTAAATTCAGCCCACTAGAGACACCTTGCCCCCAGTCCCATCAACCCAATTTACAAAACTCACCGGCTCTTTCCTTAACTCTTTATCAAGGTCGATCCTAATGAGAGAAGGGTTGACCTTCAATGCCAAAGATATAGCCATTAGACCTGCTATGTGAATGTGATTTTCACGCACATCAATTCTTGTTAATGAAATGCTGTCCGCCAGGATCTCTGCTAATGCCACAGCGCCTGAATAAATACAAAAATAAACTATGAACTAAAATCAATCTCATTTCAAGAGCATGAAAATATTTTGTTAAAAAACAATTTCAGGCCTAAACAGGACAATGCAATTGATAGGCTAACCCTAAAATAAATTTACACCTTTTCATAAAGCCAAACAAATCATAATAAACAAAACCACAAAGCTTTGTTCTCTATGCTTATTTTGGTTCGGTTGAGTGCACTCCAAGGTGTAAAATATATTCTTTCAACCGCAAATCACAATCTTCTGTGCAAGAAAAGAATCTTTTGTTTTACAAAATTTGGTCTTGTTGATTTGAAGAGTTAAAAATAAACACATTAAAAATAAACAAATTAAAAGTAACTTTTAACAAAAACATTCACAAAGATAGAGAAATTGAAGTGTCGGATGTAACTCCCTATCAGTAGTTAATTATATTCTATTCTTCTTCAATTTGCGATAAAAAATATGAGTTTTATCACTATAAAAATATAGTTACCTTCATTTCCGATCCTTGTATTCAACAATCCTAATTTGCGAAGGGATCTATTTCGTATGAGACCAGGTTTGATTTTCTGAATTCCCAAATCTCCAATTCGGTTCTGTCCGAGATTCAAAGATCTTAGTGTTTTCGTTTTTGCCTAAATAAAATTAGAAGGGGATGATTATGATTGATCCGTAATGATCCAAAACGCAATAAAAGAATACATCATAATGATAATGATAATAATAATACTATGTAAAACGATAATTCAAAACGCAGTTAAACTCAATTTCACGCAATTAAATAACATATACCATGTGTCCCCCCAAAAAAATATATATTAGCTTTGATAACGGCTAGCGGAATGAGTTTCACTCAAATTTATTCAAAACAATTTTCAAATAGTTCTTGGTAGTCAGCTTAGAAATTGATACCTAGTTTGTTAATTATTTTTGCATTGAGAGTCGAGATATTAATTCTGAAAGTTCAAATTCGCCTCCAACCCAAAACCAGAGTTCTAGATTTTCTCCTGAACTGCGTCTTTGGATCTCTTCAACTATAGCGTTTTACAAAATGAATTTAATAGTGCTTGGAAACACACTCAGAAAGAAATCTGAAAATTAAATGCTCATTTATGGATGCATCTTTGTTCCAAATTTATTATCTTGTAAATGATTCCTTCGTGCAATGTTTTCTAAAAAGAATGTTACATTTCTATTAAGATTTGTTACTTACCAAAGCATTACAGAAACCATACATCGCTTCATGCGTCAAACCGAGATTCCATAAGACAATAGAAGCAAGTCCGCCAGAGTCGGTGGTCGCTTGATCGGTGAGCCCGTTTGCAATGTGCACCAAACCACCATCCTTGAGGAATAGACAATATAAATTCATATCCAAATATATGAAGATTTACTTGCTATATGATATACAGCAAAAACCCGCATATAAGAAGACAGATTTTTCGTTCAGGGTATTGTTTCGTAAACAATAGGCTATTGTTTTATCTATTGTTCTCTCTACAAAATCAGCCTGGAGGTTCTTAAAAGTGTGTTTCTCATATGCGGGTTTATACGGTATGTTTTTACGATTTTTCATTTAGGGTATTGTTTCGTAAACAATAAGCTATTGTTTTATCTATTGTTCTCTCTACAAAATCAGCTTGGAGGTTCTTAAAAATGTGTTTCTTATATGCGGGTTTTTACGGTATGAAAATTCATGATAATTCACATTCTATATGTAGAGTGTAGTGTAGGCAGAGTGTGATATATGTAGATCTAGGCCAAGCAACATCAGGGGTAAATATGTCAGTATCCTGTGACAGATAGAGCCTAGCCTAACATACAATTTAGGGAAAGGTTAGACTGCATACGATGTAGGCGCATAGTTTTTCAGGGGAAGAGTTAGGAGCAATTAAATTACAAATTGGGGAAAAGATTCAATTGACACATATTCACCCCTGAGCATATTTGAGGTAATACATATTTGAGGTAATACATATTTGAGGTAATACAAAATCATGTAATATTTTTTTATATTCCATTAAAAATTTACAATACAAGTTACTGATAACACTACTTACAAAATACAATACGATACTACCAGGACGCTACCACGGGGAGCAGAAGACTATGACTACTCTGTGTCTATTACACAGAAAAAATACACCTAAAACACACCAAAAAAGGGCTTGGTGGTTGCGTTTTGTATTACGAAGTTTAAAATGATGTTAATCAAACCATATCAAACCGAGCAGTTTTGTGGATGAGCTGTAAAGTCAACTCTTCCATTTAAGTTGAGGTCATTAGGAAGGTTCTTGTCAGCATACACTAATATCTGCGTTAGAACTTTCTTTGGGAGACTGGTATATCCGATTGGTCATAATATTGCCACTCCATCGAGAACATCTCGTTGCGGTATTGCAAATGGCATTTTGTCTGAAATAATATCAAGCAAACACTAACGTTGTTGCATGTCAACAACCGTTATTAGAATAGTATTGTGCCCTGAGCATCAAAAATATGTTTTGTCGGAATATTTATCTCGATTTTTGCTGTTTACAGATCTTTGTCGGAAAATTTACGTAAACCGTCGGATTTTAGTCCCCGCAGCTACGCCACTGCCTGTGTCAAATCAAAGCCAATCCACGTGTTTGAGATAAAGCTGCCATTGTAAAAATTTCTAAAAAAATTGATTCTTTATTTAGATTCTCATACAAAGTTTAAGAACAAATTTTTGCATTTCTGCCCATATTTTTATCAAAATCTTAGTGATGTAAATATTTGAAATTTGTAAGACCTTCGACCGTGAAAATTACGGCAGAACAAAACCTTGACCTAAGTTTTGAAAATGCCAGTAACAGCTAATATTGCTAACTTCTACATTGACATCATATTTTGGCATCGTTTTGGTGAAGACTGTATGAGCATAACAGCTTTTTCGGTCACCTTCATGTAAACAGTATCTCAAACAGGCACCGTTTTCAGCACCAAAAACGTGTCGAAATAAAAACAAAGAAGCTTGCACGATGCGTCAATTTCTGATCTGTCTTTAGAAGCAAGCTTCCCAAGAAACGAGTTCTCAAAAATTTTTTGAAATTGCTGATAGACTTCAATCGCTGCATTAGGACAAAAAATGCAAAGCGTGAAACTGTTCGTTAAAAAGTTCAGCAAAATTCCAAAATTAAAAAACTTACCCTGAATCCATTATTCCGCAAATCCAACAATTGTAAAGTTTTGTTTGCATTTAGCATCGACCCTATTGACACACCATCTGCAGGTTGCAAATCGTTATCACCAAGATACAGTTCTTCTAAAAGTGTATTATATTTTAAAGCAGTGGCTGTAGGACAGAAAATGCAACACGATTATTTGGTTCATTTCAAGAAAGACCACTTGATCTATTGATAAGCAACGTAAAATTCCAGAGAAACTATAAATTTCCATATTTATGTTTTCACTATTATGTTTGCGTAGGGAGGGGGGGTGTAAACTAAAAGCGTACTATTGTTGTTGTCGGATGTTTCTATTGTTCTTTGGGTAAAAGATGGGAGGGGGGTCAAACAATTTCAAAATTAGTGCAAAAGTACTCTATGGATGCACCAAATTCTGTAAACCCGCTCAAAGCGGGCAAAATGGGCGGACTGAACTGGTATCAAAACGTTGAATAAATAAATAACTTTTTGTCTCCATTTACCTCATAAAAATGTTTGTTTACCAATTGGCAATATGGGGCAAACAAAAGGGTCATTTAAATCAGTGACTTTCAGTTATCAGAATGTTTTTTATCTCACTTTTCATATAAACTTTCTAGCACGGTATTTTCTCTAATAAACGCCACAGCATTCATTAAACTTTTTACGAATTTTGCGCGGCGTTCAGCAGAGGGCCGCATTTATTAGAGGGAGGCGTTTATTGCAAAATAAAAAAATAAAGGAATGAAAAATATCAAAGAAATAAAGGAAAAATGCTTCATTTTCAATTAAGATATGACATGATCCTTTTTTGGAAATGATGAACATTGAAAAAGTTAACTGAGCAGTTGCCAGATATTTCCTGTCTATATCCTATTTACTTTTAATAAACGCCGCTTTCCAAACTGCGACGTTTATTTGAGACTAGGCGTTTATTGGAGGAAATATGGTAATTATATTTTAGTGCAGAAATTGAAAAATTCACCATGGTTTGTTTGCGCCAATTCACGTGATCAACTTTAATTCACGTTGTTGAAACATTAAAAATCGTTATAATGAACACAATGTCAACAAGTATACTTACACAAAATAAGGAGAGGTCTTCCACTCAAAAACACCCCTTCAAGATGAAGTGTCCTCAGGTATGGGTCTGCTTTAAGACAGCGCCCAAACATGGGCATCGTTTGATCAGTAAGCATAGTTCTCCTTGCGTCTAATGAATACAAACAAGGGGTCTTGCGCAACATTCGACATAACGTTTGCCATCCTCTCATCCCCATTTTTGGGTTTAATGCTACACTTAATCGACAAGTACTTTGATAGAATTCAATCATCTCCAAAAGAGCTGTAGCCCCCTGTAACAAAAAAAAGGAACGTTTTCAACAAAAATATAAATTCTAAAATCATCTACTCCACACACAGACAATCATTTGCGATCACGGTATACAGTCACAGCAATTAAGAAAAGAAGATATAAAGCATTGCAGCCTGTCAACAAAACCATTTTCCTCGCTACATTTGTTAAATTTGTTATTCTTTGCTTCGAAAATTCTCGACTGCATTGCAATTATTATTCTAAAAGATTTTAAATTTATCGTGTTTAAGATCCTAGGCAGCCTGATTTAAAACTTGTTTTTAATTGCCGGGATTTGTGACACAATTTCTTGGAAATGTTAAATGAGAAGAACCACTCTTTCGTGTTACAAAAAATTTAGGCTTGTATTAAACTCAGTAACAATTTATTGAATGTATTTTGGCATGTGATGTATCCTAGATATCATAAAAGCTCCTTCGCAGCAGTTTGCAAACGCGCAAACATTTTTTTTACACCCACTAAACGATTATAAGCACAAGAAATCATCAAAAAAATGATTAATGCATAATATGCATCATCAAAAAAATAATTTTTCTGAGTTCTTCCAAAATTACATTAAAACAAATTAATATAAACATGATTATGACACCAGACAACGTAAACATTACATGATGTTAAAGGCAAACAAACATTGGGGTGACAAAATTCTCCTAAACAAAGCTGCTCAATTATGGACTGAACTTGATCCTACACTTCAAAATACTAAAAATGTTCATCAAATGTTTTCATATAAATTAAAACGAGAAATAATATTAAAATATTAAAACATAGAGTGATAATTTTGAATCAAACCTAAGCTTCTTAGTTTATTATATTATTATTACAAATACTCGCATATTTACCGTAAATCTTCGAATTAGCCCCCCCCCCTACGAATTTCTTATTTTATCAAGCCTGTTATTTCACAATTAAAATAAAAAATTTTGGGTGCATGTAGCAGGTGCAGGTGCCCTTTAAATGTGTAGTTAGCCCGCAGTATTCATATCTATGTAGTTATCCTATGGGAAAGAGTCCTACTTCGAATTAGCCCCCATTCAAAAAGCTTAAAAGCAATTAGTTCGACGATTTATGGTATACCAATTTATTGTACTTTTCCAAGTTTGTTAGTGTTATATCTTACTGTATTTTTGCAGATTACAGATTTTAGTTATCAGCCACAGCAAGGTAAGCTCTGCTTTCCTCAGGCCAAATAGTTTGCAACATTTTTTGACACTGTAATTTTTGCATACTATGAATAAAATTGAATTGAATTGGAGTATATGAACAAATGCAACACAAGTGAACTTTATCTGCCTACCTCTTCTTCAAGACTGCAATTTTCGAAGTCTATGACTTCAAACCTCACTCTTCTAAAAACGGATTCCAAAGCTTCACAAGCTTTATTGTCTAACTTCACGCCTAAAGATTACAGTAAAAAGCATTAACAAAATGATTACTCACAAAAACAATTCAACACTTAAATTTATTTCAACTAATTGGCTAAAAAGTTGCACCAGTACCTTCGCTCCTTGTTGTTGTTGTTTTCGCTTCAGTCAGACGCGAACTTTGTCCGCTCTGGATGTGTAGACTTTTCCGTTGACCATTTTGACGCAAACATTTTTGGAAAATGTCAAAACACATTTTACACCCGATATTTTAAATAAGGGGAGGTAAAAAAGGTTGAAAATGGCCTAAATTTGGGTTTGTTTATGTTTTTACGCAAGCTAATTGGCTCCTTGAAGATGAGTGAACAAACACGTGACTTTGCCCCTTAGCCAATCAAAGATTTGAAACCTATGCTTGCTGCACATAGACTAAGATTTTAAATAAAGAGTTGGTTTACACACGCACAATGCTTTATGCTTTATCACACAGGTTTTGCAATCACATTTCAGATGAAATCGAAGAATGAATAATAAAATGAATCAACTAAGAATCAGCTAAATAATTTTTGCGTTCTTGTTTCCCTGTGAGCAGCGACTGCTACTGTATTGTACTGTGCGACAATGGAAATTAATACAGAAATTCAAACTTGAAATTTAAATTGCCCTAATCTGTACGAGCATTCAAGTTAATTTGAAGAAATATCATTTATTTTCAGTCCTTGTGTTGACATCAAAACAACCAGCTTGCTTAATAACGCTTTTGGAGTTTAAAATTTGAAAGGATTCATTTATCAAACTTCCCAAGTCGATATAGAAGTTAGAAACAGGCAGGTTGTTTTAAGACTTAAAAGCTCGCAGAAGAAGGCTATTTTAGTTTGGACATGTGAATGTTATTACAGATGACTGGAAGGTATTCCAAATTCAAAGTTTGCCCTGTGGACATAATTTTCAGTACAAATTGAAATTGCTAGCCTCACGGATTTCGAGCCACAGCACTGCAAACAGAGATAGTTTTTTGGGTCAATGGTATGATGAAAAAATACCATTTGTTGCATTAAACACTTTAAAATACATTTTGAAATATAAATTACATATTTTTTGAAATGGAGAGCTGAAAATTAGGTTTCCAACTAGAAATTACGTCATCATTTAATTTTACCAAAATAATGGCAGTTTCTGAAATTAACTTCATTGGTCCATCAGCAAAAAATCACTTTTTCGAAATTCGTAACAAGATCCAATTTTGGTGATTTTTCAAATGTATAAATTTTTCTTTTGGTCACCCGGGATAAACTGAGCAAAAGCTAATATGCATGTGGGCAATCAGCACAAACTGACTTCAGAAAAACAAGTCCAAACACATTACATATAATTCCATTGTCATTGGAAAAAATCATTTTGTTTCCCTTTGCAGTAAAACAAGAATTTTTAAATACAGTATAACCCAAACTTTTCAAAAACAGGACCTTTTGAGCCTCTTCAAATTTGTTTTCTGGTTCCTTGGATAAAAAACTCATCTATAAAATAACCCGGAGTTTTTGAACTCCAGATATTAAAAAAAACAATTTTTACCATGATATTTAGAAAGAAGTCATAAAGCTTTTTGCAATGAGTCAATTTACATGAAAGTTTATGACGTACTGTACAAACAATGACAATAATGCAATAATATTGTCTTACCTTTGAGAGACAAAGTTGCAATTCTGCAATTCAAATCAGGAAGGTCCTAAAATTTAAAAAAAGTGTTGAAAAAATCAAATCAGTCATCAAAAAAAGCAAATTAGTAACTAAGGTCATGCCCCTAAGAATTTGAAATTAGACCTACCCACTGTTCAGAGCAACTTCTTTTCTTGTTGGTAGGCTGTATAACTTTTCAAATGAAATGTATGCAAAAGTTCTCTGGTAAATTAGGATAGGGGTGCTCAGGCTGGAGTACAAAACACAAGCCCAAAAAAAACTTTTGTGTAGAAATAGACCAAAAAAATAACAAGATAAATAATATTATTTCAATTTGTATGCATAGGCACAATTTTTTGAAAAATCTTAAATATTTTCTGAAATAATATATATTGTTATCATGAAGTTAGCATCTAAATCTACAAAAAGGTGCATTGACTGATAGATTTCATGTAATATATTTGGATATTTAAGTATTTTGATTTTATTAATATTGCTTGGTTTTAATTTTGTTTGTCACTAAAACATGAATTTCCTATTTTTGGGATTTCACTCGTATTTGATACCCAAAAAAACAATTCAAAATTTCAAGAACCAAAAAAAATATTGACTGATCCAATGACTGACCCAAAAGAATAATTTCCCCAAATTTTAGACCCAAAAAAGTAACCTGAGCACCTCTATCTAAAGTTATACCAGAGTACACTCCCCTTGGGAGTTCTATAAGCATTTGATTATCGATTGAAATGAATTTTGGGAATATTTTCCTGCTGCTATCTTTTGCAGAATTGTCTATTGAAATTTGATTACGTCACTTTCACAGAACTCCCTAAATGGTTGTCTTTTCCTGAAATTCTGGAAAAATGTTTAAATTTCAACTTATCAATGAGACCAAATTAGCATGACATTTAGGTGTTCTGCTCTGTTCACAACCACAACATTGATGATCCTAACCCTGGAAAACCTACATCTGCAGAAGGAAGATTATCTGGTTTTTTTGGCGCACATTAGAAGAATCAAAGATTATCTGTTTTTTTTTGGCGCACATGGTATAAATATTATATACCTGAAGCTGCTTGACAACATTATCAATTGCTTTCGTCTTTGTAAGCTTGCAAGACTTTTTGTATTCAGTAATGACTTCAGCACTGCTAACAATAGTAGCTGGAAAAAGCAAAAATGTAATGAATTAAAACTTTGCATAAATTTAAACTGAAATACATACAAAGATAAGAAATTTAGAAAGTTGCATTGAATATTTTGTAGGTAATTTAACTTATGCCAGTGAAGGAGGAGGAGTAGTTAGATTATTTTAATTATTATTATTATTATAAATAGATAATAATACTATTGGCAAACACAAGATATTCAGCTGGAAGCTCAGATATGATGTTTTTCATGGCCCACAACATAAAAACATGAGATTTTGGTCAGGTAGCAACTGTCTACTCATTCAAATGCAGTTCATGTTTCCTTTTTTCAACAATAGATTTTCTTCTCTTTGTTGTTTGGAAAACTAATCAATGAAAAATGACTTGGACATTCTCTAACTTTCAATTTTTCAAATGTTTTTAGATTTATATAATTTTTCTTTTTCAAATTTTATTTTTCAGAAATTGTTCACAAAAAGTGGCAATTAATGAAATCTTGAGAACTGTAATGTAATGCTTTAAATTAATGCCCCTTCTTTTAAACACACTCTATATCAAATGCACCCCATGATGGAGCATGACAATTTTAGTAAAAGCCTGGGCTGGTTATACCAGCATTACAGTAATTGTGTCAAAAATAATATCCAAAAGATCTACTGCAAAAGAAAGTATCCACTTTTATTTTAGTGGATATTTTAAAGAAAAAACTAAGAGCTAAAAATTTGAAACCAATAAAATTAACCTGTTTTTATATGTGGTGAAGTAAATTGAATAAATATGAACTTCATTATCAAGTTTATTGCACAATATTAAAACAAAAATAGCTGGACATGTTGAGGTGACCAGCAGTGAGTTGCAACGCAAGCAATCAACCAATCTTTATCAGATGTCAGAAGACAAGTCCAGATTTAAAGAATTTAATCTTTATTCATTATTAAGCAGTATAAAGTTCGTTGTTACCATTTTCCCATGGATCAAATGGCTCCACTTTCATTGTGACCAAATGCTCATCATCTGGAAATGATACACTCCTTCTGAGTTGTTTTTCTTCTGATACGTTCACGGTGTCTTCGTTTTCACTTCTCTCGCTTTTTAAGCATGAAAAACTCGATTTCTTCGGTAAGATTTCTGTCTTTGCTGAATAAGATGATTTAGCACCAGCACCCTCTGTTAAAGGTGGTGAAGGGGAATGCGAATTCTCTTTCAGATCTTCGTCAGTTGAAATTTTTGTGGAAGTAGGCATTTGTAAAATAAACTTAGGCCCATTTTCTGAGCTCTTTACAAAATCGATTGCGTTATCATAAGCTGCAGTTATTTCATCAGGGTACGAGATTTTGTTTCCTTCAGAAATATTGTTATCATCTTTGCGTAAATCAATTGCTGCAATTTCTTGACTATTAAGTTCATTATTTTGGTTTTGAACTTCAATGGAATGTGAGACACGAGAGAGGTTGCCGTGGTGGTGATGATGAAGCAAATGATGTTGATGCAGCACTGTTGCGGCCGTTGCAGGAGGTGGATCTAACGTCAAACTAACAATTTCTGCCTCTAGGACTTCTTCGGCTGCATCGTCTTCTTGATCTGAACTCTCCATTTTTGTATTTTCGGCAGTAAAAGTTACAATTTAGTACCCCGGGTCTGGTCACTAATCATGATCACCATCACTTTCGCTTTATTTATGGCATCCATCCCGATTTGTGTTGGCCTATATTTAATATGTCATGTGGCCAAAGATCGTTTTTGGTTTCTTGTCATATCTCAGCAGTCCATTTTGTTATGTTTTTGAAAGTTGATAAATTCTCAATCATAATTTGCATCACGTCAATTTGCATATCATAATGAACTATCTTAAAACATATTTTCTATTGACTATGCTCAACATGAGTAAAGTATGACAAATTGTATAACTTATATACCCTACTTCAAAAATAAATTTATCAATATTTTAATGTTTTATGGCAAATGTTTGCTTATTGATATTTTCATCTTAATAAGTTCAGCGTAATGTAATGAAAATTTGAATATTTTTTAATTGAACAATAATAACTCTTTAGTTGTTCTTATTCTCCGAAAAATTTTCAATGAGAAAAGTGGAGCAATTTCTTTGTGACTCTTTGGAACATGACATCCATCAAACCCTGATCGAGCAGCATGACATATTGAATTCAATAGAACACATTGCGTCCAAAACAGAGCAAATCACAAGACAATTAGTCAACCTCTTTTGGCATTTCTTCTTTCAGATTATTTCGGTATTTTAAAAAATAGACTCGAGACAATTCTGAAATGCAAAAGTAAACATATATGATATCTTTGAGTTATGAAGTAGAACTCAGCTCATCTTGACTTTAATTCTCTGCAGAAAACACGAAGGAATCATCCTCTTAATAAACAAAAATTGCTCAGCAGTTGGTTTCAAAACATCGCAAAAACTTAGCAAAGCTTATCAAAATTTGCTTCAAAATAAACCTTGAAATGATTTTAAAATAATCTACTCAAAAAGTTTCGGAGCAGTTTTCCAAACCATCTATATTCTTGCACAACATGCAAAACACAAAACCGATTTGTACTGTTACAATTCACGGAGGAGGCTTGAGCGATTGCATTTGTTCGTCTTTTCGCGCCTAAGTCCGACTTTTGAACTTTTTCTGAATCCCACAGCCACAAACGTTGTGTGGACAAAGTGAAAAAAGTTAATCAGCAAATTCTTTTTTTGGCTTATCGTGCATCCCATAATAAAATTTGTACACTACTGATCTATAGATAAGACATTTGCATTTAGGCATCTTTTCTTTGTTTATAAGATTTTAGATTCGACAGCGAGTAGAGCGAAAAAGCAGGTTCAAGCATAGCACCTGAAGATTATGATATTTTCATTCATTTTATGCATAACTATTTCATACAAATTTGTTGCCGAGATTGTATGGCGACCCTGGCCTAAATTCACGTTTGTTAGTTCTTTTGGTTAGTTCGAACCAAAAGGTCACGCAATGGTCTGCAGTTAAGCCTATTTTCTGCATTTGACAGCGGTTGCGTGACCGGCCTCGAAAAAACGAAAGGTAATCGAGCCAATCACAAAGAAATTAAATTCTAGAAAAAGATAAATAATTCGTCCTGCGTAAGAAATTTCGTTAATTTTTCTTCATGGTATTACAGGTTAAATTGTGATGACTTCGAAAATAATCTATTGTTATGCAGCTTGTTTAAAAATTTGACTGCATATCGTAATTAGCAAGGAGAATGGCTATGCTGACAACAAACACAATCTTGTTAAAACTTGTGAACACTTACATCTTAATGTTGATTTTAAGAACTTTGACTTTTGCAAAACAACAATGAAATACTAAAACGTTACAAAACGAAATAAAAATATAAACTATCTAGTAACGAAGAGCCACACTGGTGTCCTCTAACCGTATTTTGTTAGCGTTTGAAATAAATATTGCCACACTTAAAATAATTTTAGAGTTTTCACTAGAAGGTGTGGGAATTTGTTTCTGTGAGATAGACCCATACGAAAAGGACTTGTGTCGAGACGGAGTTAAATCTTAACTAAGTTGGTTTTAAAATCACGATCTTTACATTCAATAAGATTACAAACATTTTCCTCAAATTCTTTGTTTCTCACATCTCCGTATATGTTTAAGTCATGTACCCTCTTCGGGCTTTCCTTCTTTCCAGAAGCAGAACGTTTTCGACTAAATCTGCTTCCTTCTATCTTCTTCGTAACTATTACCTTGTGTTAAGATTTCATTATCAACGTTTTTTACATAAGTTGTTACACCAAGCTTAGGCCTTAGTACTGTAAGTTCCTTAATTTGCCAGCAGATTTTTGGCTATTTTAATCTTATTGTGAGTTTCTTAATTTTTCAATCTCTAAACCAATTTTGGAAATATTATAATTTATCTTTTATGTCCAAATCACTATTTAGTATTAGGCTTATGTTAGGTATTATTAGGATATGTATTAGGTATTAGATTATTAGGTTAGGTATCAGGTACTATTAGGATATGTATTAGGTATTAGATTATTAGGTTAGGTAGCTATTAAGTATTATTCGGATAGGTATTAGGTATTAGATTATTAAGTTAGGTATCAGGTATTATTCGGATAGGTATTAGGTATTAGATTATTAGGTTAGGTATCAGGTATTATTTGGATAGGTATTAGGTATTAGATTATTAGGTTAGGTATTAGGTATTCTTAGGGTAGGTATTAGGTATTAGATTATTAGGTTAGGTATCAGGTATTATTCGTATAGGTATTAGGTATTAGATTATTAGGTTAGGTATTAGGTATTCTTAGGGTAGGTATTAGGTATTAGATTAGGTATTCGGCAACTCATTATTTAGTATCGTCGCAGTTATACAAGGTTATACTATGCATATAGTATATGCTACAGAGTGGACAAATCTAATAAACATTTGGGAGACAAAACGCTAAAGGTGAAGGGAACTCGACTTTGGAATTCACTGCCTAAATCCATATCAAATACACAAAGTATAAAACCGTATAACACAAAAATTTAAATGAACAAACTCTCTATGTACTGAACATTTATCATACATTTAACCCCACAAAAAATCCTGTATTCTTTTCCAATGGAAATAATTATCTCATTTGTATGATTCTTACATCTTTTATATTTAATCTTGATATTTTGTAATTGTGAGTATAAGTATCGTAAGCTGAGTATCGTAATTTTGCTGTCTTATTGTAATTTTGTAATATCGTAATTTTGCTGAGTATTGTAACAAATTGTTTTGTTAAAAGGCCAAGGCTCGTTAAGCGCTGCTTTCCTTTGGTCGTATATATAGAGTATGTTGTATAATAAAATTTGCTCTATGAATAAATTTGAATCGAATATAAACGACAAACGAACGACTAGTTTAAGTTAGTTTGTGATGTTATTACACGTATTTCTTTGCAGCAGAACTAACAACAGAATGAAACAATTTTGAAATACAAAACAAGTTATGAAATGAAACGCCTCATAATACTTTCAGTAACAAAATCTTAAAACACAGACATTTCAATGTAGTACAAAAAGTGTCTAAAATCACTACGAGCAGTGATTTTTAATGTAGTACAAACAGTTTCTAAAATCACTACAAACAATGATTTTTAATGTAGTACAAACAGTTTCTAAAATCATTACGAGTAGTGATTTTAATGTAGTACAAACAGTTCTAAAATCACTACGAGCAGTGATTTTTAATGTAGTACAAACAGTTCTAAAATCACTACGAGCAGTGATTTTTAATGTAGTACAAACAATTTCTAAAATCACTACGAGCAGTGATCTTTAATGTAGTACAAACAGTTTCTAAAATCACTACGAGCAATGATTTTCAATGTAGTACAAACAATTTCTAAAATCACTACGAGCAGTGATTTTTAATGTAGTACAAACAATATCTAAAATCATTACCAGCAGTGATTTTTAATGTACTACAAACAGTTTCTAAAATCACTACCAGCAGTGATTTTTAATGTAGTACAAACAGTCTCTAAAATCATTACGAGCATTGATTTTTTATGTTTTACAAACAGTTTTTAAAATCATTACGAGCACTTTCATAAAGATCTAATTTTTAGAAAATTTTTGGAAATTTTGAAACTTCATAAAAAATAGTGAAACTTGACGAAAGATAACCACTTTTAAGTTCATAGTTAAACATTGTGAACAGCAGACTGATTATCAAGAATCTATTCAAAAATAGTGTAACTTGACAAAAGATAACCATTTTTAAGTTCATAGTTAAACATTGTGAACAGATGACTGATTATCAAGAATCAATTCAAAAATAGTGTAACTTGACGAAAGATAACAATTTTTAAGTTCATAGTTAAACGTTGTGAACAGCAGACTGATTATCAAGAATCAATTCAAAAATAGTGAAACTTGACGAAAGATAACAATTTTTAAGTTCATAGTTAAACGTTGTGAACAGATGACTGATTATCAAGAATCAATTCAAAAATAGTGTAACTTGACAAAAGATAACCATTTTTAAGTTCATAGTTAAACGTTGTGAACAGCAGACTGATTATTAAGAATTAAATAAACTACATATACTATCCACAGCTGCACTTGTCTGTTGTTGTGGTTTTTTTTTTGGTGCCAATGGTTGTAAGTTCTTTATTTTTATGTCAGCTTTATATATTTCACTGATGTTTTTCTGCAGGAAAAAAATTGACAGTAAAAATATATATGAAGCAAACAAAATTAACACGGAGAGAGAGAGGACAATTTCACTACCCGGTCAGACACGGTTATGGGGTGGTGTGCCGCATTGGAATGTTTGAAATGACACAATCCCAGAATCTTGTGATTACCCAATCCCCCCAAAATTTCACAAAACCAAAACTAATAGGAATCCGTGAATTTCAGCATGAAATGTATACACCCTCCCTATTCCCAAGTTTAAGCTCTAAGATGACCCAAAACTGCCACACATCCCCGTATGACAAGGTAGTGCCCCACAACCCCCCCCCCCAAAAAAAAAACTGGGTGAGTCAACTAAGCAGTAAAGCTACCGATTTTGACCAGATAAATCTTAAATCTAAATCAGCCACACACAGCAGATTTTTAATCGGTCTGATCGGCTGACCGCCAAAACCTTGCTTTTCGTCTCACTCGGTAGGCAAATTGTAAAACAATCTAGGAAGAATAAACATTTTGCAGTTTGACCGTGTAGGTTAATCCTAAAAGTTAGTTTAGACAAACTTATCATTGTTTCTTGGTTTCAAAAGAATTCTTTTCATGAAAGATAAAAGATAGTTGTCTCCCGAGAAACAAAAGATAAAAATACTTGAATGGACTCCATAATGAATATTTATGGACATTTTGAGATCGTATAAGCCAATTTAGACCCCGTTTACACAAGAGAAACTGGATCGATCCCAAATTGGTACGGATAGGTCTTGCGTTCACACGGGTCCACTCGGGATTGATCCGCCAACCGTGCCAATTTGGGATCGCTTACTAAGACCCCGTTTACACGAAAGAAACTGAATCGATCCAGTTTGGGATCGATCCCAAAATTATGCATGCGTTCACAAGGGATCGATCCAAAAATAGCTTGTGTTCACACGGGAACGATCCCAAACTCAGTCGCATTGAATCGCACATGTGTTTAGAAAAAACCCGCCAAACCACCACCGCTCCGCACCAAATACGAACTTTTAAAATGGCTGCGAATACACCGAATACATCAACGTCGTCAAATAAAATCAAAATCTTCATTTGGACCGATCAAGAAACGGGGTAGCTGCTCCAAATTGTTTTGGATTACAAAACGAACAAGTTAGCGAACGGGCAAGACTGGGAAACTATGCGCTCTAAATACGAGGATGTACACAAACAACTTTATTCAATAATATCCAGTTGCAGTTTGCAGTTTACTTGATATGTTCATCAAAAGAGCCACGGAGAAATCATTTAAAATACTTTTCTGATGAACGACCGCCATGTTTTCGTCGTAATCAAGAATAATCAAAATAATAGAATAACATTCATTCATTCATTCATTCATTCATTAGCAAGAATAATGGCAAAAAGCCTTAATTTCAGTAATTTTCTTTGCCTCGTTTACTATCCGTACTAATTTGGGATCGATCCAGTTTCTACCTTCTGTGCTAAAAGTAATGTCACAGGAGCAGGATCGTAAGAAACTGCTACAGGTTGGGGGGGCCCATTGTTAGCGAAATCTGAAAATCCTGCCAATTTTATCGAGGGAAAACGACGTATTTTTAAAAATCTACAATACCTTCCTGTAAAAATATATACGGCAATGATTTGGTTTCTTGCTCAATTAAAAGCACTATTTTGCAGAATGTTGGAATATATATCAATTTTGCATAATGTTGGAATGTATATCAATTAGTTAATAGTTAATTTCCACAAACAGGATTGAAGATATTTAAATGCTATAATTTTCAGCTATTGGTCTTAGCTAATGGGTACTGCTATAACCAGTTGCAACAACCTCATTCCTTTTTGAGAAATTGAGATGAAGTGATGAATTTGAGATAAAGTGATGAAATTGAGATAAAGTGAAGAAATTTGGATAGTGGAAGGAATCTTGTTTTGGGAACATTGAGATTGTGCCTTTAGCGAGCAAGGAGATTTTTTTATAAAATTCTGGAAATTGAATTTTGAGAAGCCTGTCGGGAATTATAAAACAGTTTTCGAAAAAGTGTTTGACCTTGTACAAATCTCTGGAATTGTGGCCTAAACCTGACTTCTCGATGCTTCAACACGGGGCAAGTTTTTGAAGCTCTTGCCTGAGATTACAAACGTGTCGAATATCTACCAAGATCTCGGCCTAAAAATGACAATCCGACTTCTGACCACCTTCTGACAGCTTCGAGATCAACCACGACACAGGCATGCCAGCACATTCTCAATCAATCCACCTTTTCAAGATAAGGCTGCCAATATGGAAATTAATTGAATTTGGAGATATTGCATTTTCGATTCTCGGAATGGATTCTGCCTCCAAAGTTTAGTTTAATGACCAATTTCTACAT
>JAYJMH010002832.1:0-28370 GCA_036873815.1 Phacellophora camtschatica
TACATTTATCTTTATTTAGTGCATTTCCAATGCTTTGCTTCTTTGCTTCTTTCAAAAATGAAAAATCTCACACCTTTTTAGGCCATCGCCGCCATCGCAATCGCATCAACAATGATGAAACTACAATTTGTTTTACTTCCATTTCCCATTAAAAACTTTTTTCATCCCCAACTGCTTTTCTTTTTTGTGACTTTCAAAAAAAGATTGACTCTTTTTACGATGAAGCTTTTTGCCGCAGCAGCAAACAGAGTTTTTCCGCCATGATGTTGAAAACAAATTGTTGTCGACGTTGTTTTTTAATTTTTAGAACATTCCCCCTGAATAAGCTCTGTTTTAAAAAGAATGGAGAAAAATACATACCCCCCTAAAATCAGATTTTGCACCAGTCGATCGGTGCACAACTGAGGCTTCTCATTGGCGGAAAAATCCGTAAATTTCACAGACTGCAAAATGTAACTGAAGTGGGCAAAATTTACTATTGAAACTGCGTTCTGCATTTTCTTCTAAGTCTCAATCAGGGTGGTGTGTAGCTTTTTTTCTGAGCTGAGGGGTGCAAAACTGAAGCTCCTGGTTGGCTGACACCAAATTTAGGGGAATAGGTAGGTGTATTTTCGAGACGAAAGGTGGAAATCTAAAGCTTCTGGTTGGCTGACATAAAATTTAGGGGGATAGGTAGGTGCAATTTTGAAACGATAGGTGCAAATCATAGCTTTTGGTTGACTGACTCAAAATTTAGGGGGATGTGTAGATGTATTTCGTAGTCACTTTATGCAAATCTAAAACTTCTCCTTGGCTTGTCGCAAGGCAAAAAATATGAATGACATGAAAATACTTGGAAGAAAAATTATTATATTATGTTGAGAGCAAAATGTTTAATAGTTGTGAAGACACAATGTATGAAATCTGACGGTTGCAAGTGCACCCTTTGCACCCGTCTGGATCTGCCACTGTAAAAATATAACATTTTTAATTGTATAAATTTGCAAACGATAATCAGAATACCTGTAAGAAGCATGGCTTTAGATACTCCATTTACACTTGAACCTGTAGCTGTTTCTCGTCAGGACCACAATTACCCATGGAACTACTGGGCCTGAGCCTAGAGGCTTCTAAAATTCTAAAGACTAGGATGACCCCTAACGTCTTATTTGTGGTTTTAATGTGCCTTCAAATATATTATCAAATTGTCAAATAATTTCTTGTAGGGTATGATTGAATCTTGTGATATAGACTGATCTCTTCAAATAAAAAATTTTTTAGTTTCTTTCCCGTACAAAGCCATTTTCCCCGTAAAAAGCAAATTCGTCTTCACTTGGCAATATATCAGATACCTAGTAAAAAAGGCCTCTAACAGAGTTAATGTGGACATGTTTCTAGTGTGAAAATGGCAATTAACTTTGCTCTTAGCTTCCATGGACCTCAGCTATTTTGCAACTTATAATTTCAGTAAGTTTCCAAAGGATTTTGATGGGATTGCGCTGAACCTCGTGTAAGGAGTTGGATATTAACTGGGTTTGTTGTGTTATTTTATTCCTGGAAAGTGTCATCAAAACTTATTCGATTTGAAGAAAACACACGTAACATATTTTTTAATGCCTAGTTACACAATTTGTTGAACACCGAAATGAATTGCTACATAAGATACTTGCACCGAGTGAAATTGCCAAAGTCAGTTATATCTTGGTGTGGGAAATGATGAGAGGGAAAACCTTCCTTAAAAATCTCATCACTGGAAAGCTTCATAACTCGCAGATGGAGGCTTTCAAAAATAGCTGAACAAAGCGGTAGATTATCTCGCTCTCACTGCAAGATTACAAACCTTTAAATTCGATGTTGTAAGTAGTCTAGAGAGTTGAATTGAGTGTTTTATCAATAATTTTATTTGTAACTCGTGCCTGTAAAAGAGGACTAGTTTGAATTATTTGAATTATTATTATTGTTAACAGAAACCACGAAACAAACTGTTTACGAAAATCTCATTGCCTTTTAAAAAGAAAAAATGTTGGAATGTTCATATTTATGTCTTCATGCACTCATGACAGAAAAGCATTGTAAAATTTTTGTAAAATAAAAAGTTATTTATACGTCTTTGTTAAATTCCCTAGTTTGCAAAGAATCAGTCTGACAATAACATTTGTGGTCGGATCACAAATACTTTGAAAAAAATAAAATTATTAATCTTTTATAAATCACATTCATTTTAATTGCTTGTTCAAGCATGCTTTTGCTCATAAAGTTAAGAGTTTATGATTGGTTTTAAATTCTGCTCTAATTATTAGTGTTCAATGTATGATTTCAAGCTTTTTAAATTTGATTTCTAGCTGCAGTTTAAAGTTCAGCAAAATTTAAGTAAAAATGTGATGATACCCAATTGATGATACTTTTAGAAGAAATGGTTCACTCGAACGAACAAACGATCTAACGTAAAAATTTGCTACTTAGGCCTACATATAAAATATTTGAGCTAAACCAATCTGCAAAGTTTATGCATTAAAATAATGCCAATTCTCAAATACTATTACAATTTCAAATTGTCAAACTCAGTTTTAAAATTTACTGCAATCGTTAGGTTATCGGACATTTTATTAATGGATAACGTAATTGAAGTTTTTTTTTAATGAATATGTTGATTTTTTGGTTTTAAAGCCGATCGGTTATAAATTTAGTTTTAGAGCCGAGCGGCTGGAGCTTCACAAGTTTTAACATTTATATTTTTGACAAAGGTACCACTTACGGCTTGTATGATGTTTCCATTATTGTGTAAATGCCATCTCAGCTGGTGCTTCTGGAAATTAAAAATTAAGAAGCCAATTTGAATATTATTTTCTTAGCCTCGGATATTAAAATACATCCAGATCTCAAAATGAACTGAACCTGTTTGTAGAAAGGTAATGCAAGAATTTCGGTACACTCAAAAGGTAAAAGTAAAATACGGCATGGGTTTTATTTTCTTTCTTCAGAATAGATGTGATTATTCATTTAATACTACTTGAAAAGCTGGTTTTATAACATTTATGGAAGTCTTACCAATGCTGATATTTCTGCGTTTCTAAAATTTCTCCATTTAATCTAAGATGAAGCATCTGAGGTCAAGGGAGGATACGATTTTCGGTGCACATCAAGTGGCTATTGCTTCCCTGTGCTCCGGCCATATTTCGTGCTTCTCCACGCATTCCGTCATTTCCATTTGGCTCCGCACTCCAGCAAGTATTCTAACGCTTTTCCGCTCCATATTATCTATATTTATGTCCTGGTCATAATAGATAATTTAGGTACTGTAGCCGCATTAACGGCATTTTACATTTCGCGGAGTCGCAGAGGCCGCGCTACCTCGAAATCCGCTTATAAATTTTTTTCTAGTTAATTTACTTTAAATTATTTTGAAAATATTTCAAATATACTTCAAACAATTTATTATATTATTTACTTTATTAGCATTTTAGTTTATTTTATTTGAAAGACTAGAATATATTATTCAAATTAGAATAAATTTACACGCAAACACACCTACATGAGAAATTTTAGCACGTGCTCAGTTTATAAAATTTCTTGGTTAAGCAATTACAATATTTCATTTTTTTGTACTTTACAAATTACGAAACTAATGAGGTAACACAATTATAATCACTGAAAAGATACAATTTGACTTTTAAAGCATTAAATTAATATTCTTAAACAAAGTCCAATATCATTCCATGTAATAAATATTTATTAACTGTTAAATACTATATATAATGTAATTTTGACGTCATTTGTAGTAAATTTAGCTTATGTTAGCAAAAGTCAATAAACCGTTTATCATATGAAAGCTCCATTATTGGAGTAAAAATGAAGTTTGTTTTAATAATTGTTGTCACTACTCTCTAAAGTAGAGTATATTGAGCTCAAGTGGTGTGACAAATTTGTTTTTCGAAACTCTTTTCATTGGATTTTTAAATACACTTTAGTCAGTCAGTATAAGATTTAAATTACAATCGGAAGGAAAGTTGCGCTATGAAGATTGGTATGGGGAGAAATAGCCCGCCCCCCTCCCCTCCCCCGGACAGAAACGGATTAACCACTGAGCAACTCATAGTGGATCCCAATAATAAACTAGTACACATTGAATTGAATTTTTTCTTAAGCTTTTAAGAACATGATACTCTTTCTATAGAATTTCATACACCAACTGAATTATTAATAATGATTGTCCATAAATTCATGTTAACCATGTCCTTGGCTGAATGAGTAAGAATCTAAAATACAATTAAACTATGGGGGCCCGCATGGGCAGTGAAAACCTCTACAACAGAAAACATCTTAAAACTGTTTTAAAATGTAGTAGAATTTGAATAGGTCTATTGCTTGTTATTGAGATCAAAATTAGAAATACCTTCAGGAACCAAACAATTTCATATTAATAGAGCGTTTTTATTTAATATCTATGACAATATGTATACAATTTATGACAATAACAATATTTTTAAACTATAGAACATTCGCTTTTGTACCATGAAAGAAGCCAACATTGAGCAAACTTTTAGGTCAATTATTGTAACAAGACCAACTAACCTTTAATGACAAATACAAATACAAACATTCCCAACGAATATTTAATATTTAATCTAATGAATTTAAAAGTTTTACTGAAATTTTAGAGGCATGAAATTTGAATTTGAGGTAAAAAATGTTTTCTTAAAATGTTTTCTTCTTTTACAATTTGAAACATCAAGTTGTCAATCAGCCAGGGCCGGTTTTTATAACAGTAGAAAATACAATTTAACTTTATCAAACACAAACAGAAGCATTTCCAACAAATATTTCAAAATGTTTGCTTATTTTGTTTTTGTGCTATGGGAACGACTTTGTGCTACCGAAACAAAACTTTGTGTTTGATGCCAAAAACATGAACCGATGTTAGCAACTCATGTTTAAAAATGCAATCTGATTTCAATAAAAAGATTTTTAGTTGCGTCTCTACGAAGAAGAAATATTTCAAATTAATAAATTTTAAGTCGATCCAGGTTTGTTCTTTATGACCACAGACTCAATTCTGGTCGACATTTGATGCCAATCAGAAGAATCAGATTAATCCCCGTGTATATGCGTTTTCTTCTATCATTGATCGAGAGATCAACTGCTGTTTGAATTTCGACAAAATTTTTTAATATTGTTTACAATCACACAATACGTCACGGTTGGCGGACAGTAAAGTTTCTGTAAATCACTCCAGTGTTTATGTCTTTGATACAGAGGCATAGAATTCAGTTTATTTGCCGGTAGACGTGCAACTGCTTCTCAAACACACACAAGTTTTTATCGTCAATACAATTATCAGATAAAAAAATGAACAGACTTGATTAAGAGTGAAGCTATTTAAGGTTTTCAGCAGAACTGTTCACTTGCAAGGCAAACATTCATCTCCGACTAAAAGAGATGCACACGGAGCCTTTGAAATCAATTAAAATGGTAATGGTTTGAAATAAAATTTGAAAAGAATCAAATGAAATATTTTTAAAAGCTGCTCAAGTATAGATGATTCGAAATTTTAGAATGTATCGTTATAATCAGGAAAAAGAAGTATTAAAAGGAGTTGACTGGATTCTTGATTCCGGTGAAGAATTTTCAAACAGAGATATTTACAGGAAAGTTATGAACCATCTGGCAGGTACGTTGTAAATTTATTCAGATGCTTTATCAATTGATTTATCAACTAAATAACAAATTTATTTATATTTGATGGCCACCTGTGACAGTTGCTGTTAAGCATTAGAAATAGAGTAGAGCAACAAACAAACAAACAGGAGACACACTGCTAGGCATCTAACCAGGTAGGGTCTTTGGCTGGCTTGATTTGTTTATGCCGCTGACAGTTCAACCATTGAAACATGTATGTGAAATCTTTAATTTTCTTATCGCGTTGAGATTCTTATCTCTCAGTTATAAAAAACTTAATTTGACAGTGAATCGCAACTTGTTATAGGATATTATGAGTTGTTTTCCAACTTTGTTCAGAAAATTTGTTTCCTAAATCAATTATTGTATATGCTCTTCATTTTATAAAACTGAAAATATCAAAATTTAAAATTTCTGGAAATTTTCTTTTCGGAAGGAGAATTATGTTTGAAACAGAAATAGCTATTCGGGTACGACTAAAGACAATAATGAAAATAATAATTTGACAGTTTTGCACGGTATATTCAAAATGCTCTGCGAACAATAAACGGAGACAGTATTTAAGTTATAATTTGCACCCTTGACGATATTTCTTTACTAGACTTCTAAAAATTTAACAAGTTCAAAAAATTTAGCAGATTTATCGCTTTTAGAGAGACTTTAAAAACAATTATCTCAAAGTTTCTAAGATAATAACAATAATTCAGAAAGTTTCCAAAGGATATTTTTAACGTACGTGTACAATCTGAGGCTCACCAGAAAAATATTCAAATGCTAAACAATTTTAGCGCTGCATAGTTTAGCAGCGGGGTACGAAAAAAATAGATGATATCAAGTAGCCATACATAGTCCAATACGTGTTGTTACTGAGGTTCTCCCAGTAAGAGGCAAGCAAACAAGTTATGAACAATTCATCAATTTAACAATACACTCAAGTTAATAATATATTTTATTCAATTGTAATATAATGATCAACTGCAGGAAAACACGAGAAAAACAACATGTGTTCTGTCAAAAAGAATATAGGAACTACATTTTTGCATCAAAAGAACCACATACGAGTGGAAGATTAATACTTGAATTAACTAATGACTTCAAGGGTGTCTGTTGTAAGCAATAAAAACTGTGAGAAGGAACGCGTGTTCGTCTTTAATTTTTTTTGTGAAAGGCTTTGTACTCTACACTGATCATTCATTTTCTACTTTTCCATACCCACAGAGCAGCTTTTACTTATTCACCAGCGCAATCCGATTATCTTAGAATGTATTTCAAATCAGAATCACCTGTCTCCTAACCAATAAAGACCTGAAAACAAACATTGACTTCTGACTTCAGAGAGCTTTTATTCAGTAAAGTGAGGATCACTGTTCAAATTATTACTAAAAAAGGTGTACTATTAGGTGCTGCGAAATGCTTTAGAAAATTAATACATTCCTACTTCTCTCTAAACAGAGTATAAATATATTTTGCATTTGATATATTAATCAATTAGTTTTAGTTTTGTAGAAGAGGGCAAATATTTTAAACTTTGACTGCCAAAATTCACAGATGTTGTCATTATAAATTATTTACACGCGTTGGTTAGAAAAATCGGTCAGTGATATCATATATTTGATACAACAATTATATAGTTTTAATTTTGCAAGATTTTAGAATAATGAATCTGACTTTCTATTTATAAAGTGTTGCTTAACTCTCTGTGGAAAATGAAAATTTATAAACTGTTCCCGAACTAACTAAATTTGAGTCAAATCGGCTCAAATTTTGTCAATATCAATTTTGTCAATGTCAATATCGCTTTTGTCAATATCAATTTAATTTGACTTGACACAAATGCAACGTTTGAAGTAAGCCTTGGGATGTAAAATGAGGTAAAAAGCAGAAACTATCATTTTCAATGTTATGTTTTTGGTCACATAATTTCATAATAGATAATGTGATCATCTATGACCTGAAAATTTCACGGAGTGCCAATAGAACAATAGAAAAATTTTTATTTAGGTGCCAATTGTTTTCATTTAGACGCCAAACACCACGTGCTGCATTAAGAAAAATAGGAGCGCATGTGAACTGATGAAATTTAAATTTAAAAACTACGTAGAAAATTTAAAAAATTCGTTTCAAGGGCTTCGATACTTCGATCCTAAAATGTTCTCGTCAAGTTGGTAAAGTACAACTTAAAATCATTTCGTGTAACAATCCAATTTTGTAAAAATTCTACTTGAAAGCAGCAGCAACTGCCGAACATCTTTTCACCCATGAAGAAGGTAAAAAAAAGTATCGACCAAATAAGCTGTCGCTTGATGCCTTTGCATGGGCTCGACACCCGTATCCTTTTATACTTACTGCATATTAAAAAGTTTATTTTTATATTCAGACCATCAGATAAAAGACTTTACTGTGCTACTAGAATTTTAAAAATTCTTGAATTTGAGTCTCGTCTGGTAACAAGGAATTTTCTGTCAGTAAATTTTCATATGTCAGGTCAAAAAATGTTAAGACAGCCAATCTAGTGACCTAGAAATCAAACAGTCAGATATTTAAGGAGTTTTCTCCCAAAAATACTACATATATGTATATCTATTCATTCTGTTATATATTTTATTGTCTAGTACTTATTGTGATATCTAGTTATCTTTTTTTAAATTATATGGTAGCGTCGATTATTTCTTCCGACTACCTATATTTAGGATATATTATGATAAATGCTGCATCGGTTGATTTGTTTCCCATTTGAATCTCAAAGCATCTTTGTAAAAAGAGGCATTCCGCCATTTTTCATGTATATGGTTGTCCATTACTACTCTTCAAATTACTTCTAAATCACGGACAAAGATAAACATAAAACAATCTGAAAATCGGATTCGGCCATTTAACTTGTTTTATTTGTATTGATACCCTTAATCCACAATTCGGCAAAACTCGTGAGAGCACGAAGTAAAGAAATGTAATCTATACAAAAGCCACAGGCCATGCTTGGTTTGTTTTAAGTTGATTAAGCGCAGTAAAAGTCTTTAATTTAACAAGATTTAAGATTCCTCGCAGTTACGTTGTATTGGAGTTATTGAGCTTAGCAATTAAAAAATGCTTATCCCAGGACCCTCTTGTATTAGTTCAAGTAAAGTCAGCGACGATTAAATTCACAAAGATGGCCGCCATTGACGCAATGTCAGCAAAAATTGCCAGGTATTTTCTTCTGATCATTTCGCGTACTTTTCCCGCTGACAATATTTCAATATTACAGAATGAAGCATGGATTTTGTTCAATCGATGAAATTGATGAGAAGAGTAAAATCGAGAATGTCTCTCTGTTTCACAACATTTTTACAAATGAATAACTTTGATAAGTAAATAAAAGTATGACTTGAAGGTGCAGGTCTATAAACCAGCCCCCATAACGCTATGACCCAGGAACCTGTAACCATGACCCTATGACCCTTATGTCTTGATACGTAAAATGACCCTTAACGCTGGAAGATAAACTAACATGGTCTAAAGACAGAAAAATGTCTTTATGTCCTCATCAAACTTAAAATACATCCGCAGGAAAGCATGGTTTACTTTGCTTCATAGAAGGTAACTTTTTAAGAAATCAGCAGTGTAAAACAGCCCGGAGGCAATTTATTCAATTTGCCTTAATTGTACTTTTTTATAAGAAAAACCAGAATCTATAAGAAACGCCAAGCTGAGATTTCTAGATTTTGATCAATTCCTGTTGGTGTCTCATACATTATTTACGTTTAGTAAAACACGTTTGCAGGAGTTAATAACTTGACCTGGAGCCCAATATATTTTTAAGGGCAGAAAGGTGGGGAGTAGTTACATTAAATTTGTTAAAAATCAGACGAAAAATAAAAACAGTCTAGGCTGAAATCAAAGCCGTTTTGTTAAAATCTTGTATGTAAATTGATTTTCAATTTTTATTTAATTTTACCATATTGTTTTTTTTATATATATCCATTCTAAAAATTTACATCACTAACACGCTTTGCAAATATCGATACAACAGGGAGCATGCCAATACATGGTAACCCTGTGGTCTTAGGTTAATCTACACGACCATGCGCATATAACTCTTAGTTCGAAACAGAAGAAAAAAGTGGTGCTTTTAGTTTGTTAGATTTGAAATAGGAGCAGTGCAGGTTATAATCGTGTAAACCAACCTTTACAACAAACAATTAAAAAATTGCAAAGCCACAAGTTTACAAGTAAAATAAAATTTTAAGGTAATAAAACATTACGATGGTTGTTCACATAGGGTGGGAGAGGAAAACGATTGAAACCGCTCTGTAGTATGTATTTATTTCAAAGTAGCTTTAAGAACGTTTGTATTTGATATGAATGATAGTTTTTCGTGGCCATACATAATAATTTCGAGGAGCTTACAGTTAGAAAGACTTGTTACATCATTCGATTGTAGTATTGCATTTATGCTGTCGAAAAGGCTGCGTCTTTGATAATTAAACGCAAAGCGCAAGGGAACCGGAAGCTTCATGAAGCAGCGGCGGCAGGAAATTTAGAAAGGGCACAAAAGTGGTGTCGATGCTAGCTAAACAAATAAAAACCTGCATGAATTAGGGGTCGTATTCTTTTTGTTGCGCTCTTGGTGTGCATGACAAAGAAGATACTTTATGAAGATAAAATATGTGGCATGACTAAATTATTGCTTCGAATTTTTTGATAGATAACAAGATAACAATATTCTTAGATTTGATTAGCTGAATATAACTGTCTCGGTTCATTTAGACTGCTGCAATAAGATTCAAACATACGGATGGCATTTTTAATGTCTTGCGTTATTTGTCAACTTATACACAGTAAGAAAATATGTCTTCAAAAATCAAAAATCATAATTCAAAATACTTCAAAAGTCCCAAAATATCTGAGACGTTGGTCCAACTGCAGTTCCCCCCGCTGCCCCCGTGGCTCCGACGCCACTAAGGCAGTGCAGAAAAAAATGTTCCGTATCTTCCATCCCATCATTTACTAGGTACATTGCATTTATGGTAGCATTGAAATTATGTCTGAATTTGTGTAGGTTAAGTATGCTGAATCCAACTCGGAGTTGGGTTAAAAATGCCAAGCTCTTTGGATTTTGAGGAGAGCGGATAAGACTTGAAGCCTTCTGTTCTCGTGTTTGCTCGCCCTATCAAATGCTGCCTACGAAGTCCATAACTTTGTTCAGGAGGATTGGGTATGGGAAGTAGCGTGTAATCTGGTGTTAACTTGTTAACTATTTTATAAAATAAAACAAAGCGTAATGGTCCATCTTCGTGAATTTAACGGTACCCACCCAAGTTCACATCATATTTTCTCACGGGATGTACCCTTCCAAGCACCGGTGACAGCAAGTGCTGCAGAAAATTGCACCGATTCTAATTTTTTTATATGATTTGTTAGCAATATGTTAGCAACTAAATGGGGCCGAACATACAACTTGTACATTTCATTAAGGGTACGTCTTGGAAAATATTTAGAAAGGAATCTTATCATAACACCACCTTGTCTTGATTTCTATATAGCTGAGTTTATATGAAAGTATCGTCTGCAAAAAGTTTGAAGTTACATTTCAAATTTTAAGTAGGGTCATTAATATAAACCAAAAATAGAAGTGGACCTAGAATGAACCCTTGTAGCACTGAAAGATTTGCTATTCAGCAGAGTTCTCTGCCGCCGAGAACTGGGGTAATTTTGTATTAGTAATAGACGTTTTCCAGATACGCTACATCGACATAATTTGGATAATAACCCTTCATGCCAAACTCTGTCAAAAGTTTTACAATTTGTACTTGAACTTATAAAATAGTTTTACTAAATGTTTTTAAATTGTAAGTGCAATTGTAAACTACTAGACCCCTTTATTGGTCTTTATTGATATATAAGGAATGAAATTTTATTATACAAAACCCTAAAGCCCGAATTATGAGTCTCTTTTCAGAAAATGCCAACCACAAATTTTATCTTTCAAAGTCACTCATTTCATTTTCATCTTCCATTGATTTAAAATCGAAGTTAGCTTGAATTAATGTTTCTTCGCCATCAACAAAAGCAAGCGGTGCTCCCCGGTGGGTGTCTTCTTGAGCTTCATAAGGTAAGGACATTTTTTTGCTGTTGAACTATGTAGCTACTCTTCAAATGTTAAGGGTCATTTTTATCATCCATACTTCAGGGTCATACTGACAGGGTCCTGGGTCATAAGGTCATAGGGTCTGGTTTATAGACTATGCCGACATACACATTGAGCTCACAATATTGTAAGAATGCAGTGGTTTGTTTTTTACAAGTAAAGATTTAAAACACGATTAACAAATCAATTCATTAATGATAGTAGTGACTATTGGTGATAGTAGTGAATAAAGTTAAATTCAAAAAGCTCACAATGAATTACGTTTTATTTTCAAATCTTCATAGAGTTGTGAAAGATTTCGGAAATTTTAAACATTAAAATGTGAAGAAAAATTGTTTTCTTCTTTTAAAACTTGTTGCGGTTGTATTTGTGCATTCTTTACACAAAGTTAGAATTGTTGATGATACAAAAGTTAAATACCATTTTTAAACATTGCTAGTTTTAAAAATTGATTAGATACTACGATGATAGCTTTATAAAATGTCAGAATTGCTGCAGTGAAAATACGTTATTCGCTGCAATCGTGCGTTGATCCTTTAGATGATTGGGATAGAAGCTGCTGTCAACATTTTTTCTGCATTTACATTATAAGGACAAGAAAACTTTTAAAAGATCAATGTCATGCTGGAACTGGACAAACTTTGATTTTAACAGTCTGATTTTTGCTTATGCCATGGGTCCTACATTTATAAAAATCGTTTACTTGAATGTGAATCCGCGAACATCATTGTCAAAAATATAGCGATTTAAAGATTTGAAACCTGTTAGAGATTTGACCGTGAAAATGATGCCAGGACAAACTTCCTAACAAACTTTAATGTTTTCATTGCAAAAACATAGACAATATTGATCGTGCTAAATGAAACTTTGCTTACATAACCCAGCGCTGTGATCAAAGACCTTATTCTTGAAAAATTTACTAAATTTGAAAATTTCCATAATGGTGGCCTTATCATGGAAGGGTGGATTAAACTCCTCCGATTTGCAGAATGATACGTTTGTAAAATAGTGTCTGAATAGGAGGAAAATATTTGACGAAACAATAGATTAACCGTCAGGTTAAAAACAAATGAAAATAGGAGATTTTATATAATTTGATTTTCTAGCCACAATAAAAACCACACATTTGTGTATAACTGTGTTGAAGAAAATATTTGTATATTTGTGTATGAAGGAAATGATTTCGAGTGGAAAAGAAAATAGCAGAAACTTTAATATTTTACAAAAATTCTACTTCACATTGGTAACTTGACTTGGATTTTTGGCATAAGATTATTGAAAATTTCTTAAACAACTAAGAATCCTCCATGTTCTGATACCATTAACAACCACTTTCCTGCCCTAATGAGTAAATAGAGAAAATTTACCGTAAAACTTAAATTGTCCTCTCTCTCAATATTTGTTAAATTTATTTTAAAATCATATTTCTTAATTTTGGAATGCATAAAAGAATTGTGAAGAGCAATTTTCTGCTTGTCAAATTTTAATGAAAATTAACTAATCTCTTTTTAGATTCAGAAAGAAAAGATGGCCAGAAACAGTTGGAATTCCGACAAAGAAAAGCACGTCAACACATTAATGAACTCATTGACAACTCGACTCTTCATGGCCTACATTTCTGCTTTGACAAACGTCACTTCATTCGTAGGATCAGTTGGACTCTGCTTATTTTGGTAGCCTTGGGCCTACTCGTGCAAAAATTATATGAAAGCACAACACATTTTTTTGATTATCCTTTCAGCACAACAACAACCATAATATATGAAGACAACATGCCATTTCCTGCCGTGTCCATTTGCAATCTAAATGATTTTAGATTGTCTGCTATGAAAGGTACAAATCTCCACAAAGCTATCCTCAATAACAGTGATATTTTATCTCTTGATGGAAAAGAATACACGGAAACTATTCGCAGAGCTAATCATAGGCTAGAAGACATGTTACAGGGTTGTCAAATGGAAAAGATGCCGTGTTCTGCTAAAAATTTTACAGAGTTTTTCCATAAGCAAGGCGACCGATGTTTTACATTCAATTCTGGGAAAGATGGACACAAGACTATAACTGTAAACAACACTGGTCTTCAACACGCTCTAGAATTGATAATCAATATAGAACACCATGATTATTATCTTGACACGGAAAATTCGGGGTTGCACTTGATCTTGCATGGTCAAGATGAAACTCCCGTCAAAATGCAAGGAGTGATGTTATCTCCCGGCTTTAAAACCTACATCGAAGTAAAAAAACGAAAGGTGCGTATATTGAATTTCTATTGAATGTTTTAGTTACGGTATAGTTAGTTGATAGCCTTTTTGTGAATTATGAAAGATTTTGTAATATCTTTGTGATATCACCGTTTGATACCAACGTTTCGTTTCTATTATTTTTTTTTTGCTCTTTTAGTCTCAACGTTATTTTTAATTTTCTGTTCTTAATTTCGCAGATTTTTCTCTCTATTTTGATTATTTATTTTTGCACCTGGTGAGCCATGAAAAACTACACCAGCCCAGCAAGATCGAAACACTTTATTAAAAATAAACCAAAACCCGTGTTTGGTTTCCATTTAGTAATCGGCGATTTTTCATTATATTTGGCAATAGGTCTTTAGATCTTTGGGTCTCTGGCGGTCTTTTTGATTTCAGACGATCTACGTGGGTTATTGGCAATTCAATGTATCTTTGATGATTGCTTGAATTTTTTTTATAATTTCGAAATAAAACAGAATTAAATGACACAATCACTTTGAATTGTACCGGGTATAAAAAGATGGCTGTTTTTTGAAGTGTTGTAATGGAGGTTCAATTTTGATAATCTCCTTTATACGACTAAAGGTCTGATATCTTTTATACACACATAAAAAAGTCAAAGGAGAGATCTTGCAAAAGTTTGAAAAGCACCTTCAGCAAAGTTGGATTGTTTGGCATGTTGGTAACATAAAAAGGACGTGTCACGTCACAAATTAAAAATTTTGGTATTTCAATATTTTATAATATTCACTTTTATGCACTATCATGGGAATCAGTGAATGGGACTTTCCAATATTTTCAACGTCTTCGATTCCAGGAATTTTTTCCCAAGGGGAATTATTTCATAACATGTACAATTCCACTGTTTCCCCTTTTCACCTTGTTTGATAATCAACATGACTCGACTAACGAAAGAGTTTGTGTTTTCATCCAGATGGCCCACATTAATATTTCAAGTTAAATTTGGAAACTAAATTTGGATAAGATTGTAATAATTAAGTAAAGAGAAATTAGTAATTGAAATAATCTTTTTCAAAAAAATATTTTCTTATTTTTATTCTCAAAATTGGCCTTATGTCACTTGATATCTCTGCTATGAATGTACATTGGAGACAATTTTTCCATTCCTATTTTTGGCATACCGGAATTTATCAACCGAAGACCCTTCGAAGACCCATGACCCTAAGAAGACCAGAAGAATTTTCAGAAAAAGGTCCACTATATATATATATATAAGAATATAAGAATACACATAACAATATAAGGATAACGTATATATAAGAATACATATACCAGGTGACCAAAAAACGTTTCCCTTTTACTTATTGACTGGTTATATAAAATCAGGTGATTCAACAATTGATGTTGATTTGTTTCATTAACTTAGACACCGGGTGAGTTGCGGCGTTTGCTGCATTGTATTGATGAAACTAGCAATCGAAATACCTAGCTTAATACAATTTCTGTTCTTCCGAAGGCTAACTTATCATATTTACCTGAAGAATCATCATGCAAATAACCGAGAAATATTGGAGAAAACAGGGGATTATTATTATCACATTTTATATAACCAGAAGGAATGGTAGAAATTTTGTCACAATACAGCAAGACATTTTATGACAATAGAGAAATTTTACGACAATATAAGCATTGATTAAAAAAGGTGACCACTTTTAGAAGAGTTTTGAAATTAAAGCACCTCAAAAAACCTTATATCATCTTTGCATCCTCCCAATAAACAATTTCCCAGTAACAGCCCATGGGGGGAGCACCATCTAATTTGGGTAAGGGGGCATGTCCGAGAAAATATTGAGCTGACCAAAAATATAATGGAATGAAAAAGCATACCCAAAATATGATTTTATGGCGGCTGTTATGATGCAATTTTGCTGCCTATAACATCTTTTTATTAACAATTTTATGCTATTTCTATTGCTATTTCTTAATATTCTATCTAAAAATGTAAGATTTCAAATTTTTAGAAGTAGAATTAAACAAAAAAACAATTCTCTTCTTTTTCTCCCACTCTTCTTGGAAGATTTGGCAAGCGAAACATCTTCAACCCATAGCGAGAAGTGAAACACGCATGTGGTCTACGTTATATCGATCGCATAAGTACAAACTACACTCCTTAGAGCAAACCGTAAATTTGCAATTTAAACAAAAGATTTCGTTAATGGACAATGTTTCCGTCCACTAGAACGTTAGACCAAATGAACTATGAATATCGCGATAATTAGTGTAAATAGAATATAAAACGTTTGAAGTGAAATAGTTCTATCATTTCCGGTTGAATATATCATGCTTTGTTTCAATCACTGGGAACCCACCTTGATTAACAGACGTAATTTTTTTTATAAGAACTAAGGATCCGACCACACGTATACGTTTATGTTTATAAACGTATACTTTATGTACGTTTGCGCCTTCTGTCCACACGTAAACGGCGTTTTAGGTCACGCATACTTTTGAAAACGCTCTTCAAAGTGGATACGGCGGTAAACGTATATTTTCATAAACGGTAACATAATTTTGTAAACTCTGTAAACGATTAAGCTGATCAGTGTGGACGGAAAATGTTCTATGCATTTACAAACTTAAACGTATACGTGTGGACGGGGCCTAAGAATTTGCTTCAGTACTGAAAGGCTATCTCTAAAATATGGAATGTGGAATGTTGGAGCATGGAATATGTTATGTGAAATATGTGAATATGGAATGTGGAATATGGAATGTGAAAAGTTTCTTTAAAAATTCCCAGTTTTCAGTACTGAAAGTTTCTTAGCATTAAAAAGGCTTATTAAAAATAAAACCAGTCTTACCTTCCATGAGACTCCCTAGTGACGTAATTGATAACGGAGAAGAATCCTACATTTTCGATAATTAACACCAGTTTTGGGCAGATTTTAGTTGCTTTCGGCTCTCAAAGAAAATAATATGAATTTCAAGTACCACGAATAACTGAAAAAGCGCCCAAGCTCAGGGCGCTTATTATAAATTTTAACTTTGAGGGTGCACTTATTCGGCAGGAGGGCTTATTAATTTGCTTCAGGAAATCGATCAACGTATAAATAAAAAATATGTAACAAAAGTCAAAATATAATCTCAAATGCTACAAACTGATGAAAATGTTAGCTGCAAATATATATATCGTCATGATCGACATCCTCTGCGTTATCATATCAGAGTCAATTTGTGTAATTTGTCTTTTATACGTTTGTTTGAATAAGTTCAGGATGGGCGCTTATTCGGCAAAGGGCCCTTGTTCAGTCTTTTACGGTACTCAGATAGCTAGGAAATTGGTAAGGTTTTTCAATCTGTGGAAACGGAAAGTTTCTTGCAAAACATTTTAATTTTATAAACTTTTAATTTCAAAGCAGCAATATATTAGTCTTGCGTGTAATATACCTTCCAACTATTACTGAAGGTAAGGTAGAGTTAACAAAATGCTGCATATTTTATGGACACTATTAAGGCAGCAATATGTTATTCTTTAATAATATAAGTAAAAATTTACAGGCAAACAATATGTTTCACATGGGTGAGCGCACCAAAACATTTGTTCCGGAGACGCGCGCACCTAAAACGAGCGCTTCTCTCCAAAACACAAAATATTTCTTTAAAATAACATAAGTCAACAAATTTCAGTTATCTTGATCAGCATTGTCAGCAGAAAACGCCCTATCTTCACTGTGGGCAGAGAAGTATCCATTAAGTAGCAAAATGGATTCACTTTTCCATAAAAACTGGCAACAACTTTGTCCTTACTTTCCAATCTTTCTGTGCGCAGACTCTTTTTTTTTGTGGGTGCAGACTCATTTGAAATTGAGGTATAAACTATAATCATCGGATCAATTTTCGTGACGAAGAAAAATAAACAAATTTCAATGAAATTCGGCAGTTCAAAGAAAAAAAAAATGGGCTCAATATGCCACAATTTTACACTGATTACAATAAAATCATGAAGAGTTTTTAATGAATTTTGTCCCGTTATAGTGTATAGGGTCCTGGGTCTTCAGAGAGTCCTGGGTCTTCGAAGGGTCCTGTTTCTTCGAAGGGTCCTGTGTCCTGGGTCCTCGTAGGGTTCTGGGTCATCAAATTCCGGTATGACGAAAGAAAGTTTACCTCAATCATATGATATATGTTGTATTATTAGGTATACTTATGATGACTTTACAAATGCTGACTCGTTTATGTAATTTTGGTGCATTGTTTCATTTTACGTTGTCTTCATCTGCCTAGGTTTTTTTTATGTATTGATAGGCAATTCAGTGGCTGTTTTGCTGGTTTGTGCTTTAACAAAAAGGTTTTGGGATATTGTTAGGAGTTGTTACGTAAGTGGGACATTAGGGAGGGGGGTTGTACCTGAAACCTGAAAACCTCAGAAAAATTGGCATAAACCGCAATGCCGCAAAAAATGTTAAAACTGCTATAGCGTTGTTGAACTTATCATTTAAACATTATAAAATGTGAATATCGTTAATCAGCAATACCGCAGATTCCAATGTCCCCCTCTTGCATGGTGTTGTCGAGATATCTTCCTACTGCATTTCCCTGAATGTATAAGGTTTTAGGCCATGTTTATTTGAGACTTCTTTGATTGATGTCAGTTGGAGTTGGAGCTTTTAACTTATTAGATTTATGTACATATTTATATTGATGCAGCTGATAATACTTCCCTAATACTTATCTATTTTCTTGGATCAAACTTCCTAACCATTGCACATGGAAATGTGAAAATACAGCATATGTTTGGCAATCCATTTTATGATATGTTCTGTTAAAAGCAAATACACTTTTGCAATAAAACAGAAAAAGCACCGAATACCTGTTTCCAAAAATCAAAGCTTTTATGCTAGTTACGAATTTTTGGACACATATTTAAGCACATATCACAGAAAAAACCTTATTTTTGCTAAACTGAAAAGTTTGACCAAATAGAAACCCCAATGTTTGCAAATCTGGAGGAATAATTAATTCCCTTCGATCATAGGGCAACATATCTGTGCACATATTCATTAATTATCTTTATTATTATATTTTACCGTTACGATGTTAGTATCATAGTTAAGTCAGTATTAACATTCTTCAGTCGGATAGAATACAGATATTATTACATTAGTTTAGGTGTTGTATTATAAAGATACTTTAGTAGTCTATCAATTGTATGAATCAAATATTTTATCTAAATGTTCTATTTTTTTAGGTTAAAAATCTTCCAAGCCCTTACAAAACAAACTGTGGCCAATTGAATCTGAAATACTTTAAGACATATTCAATGCATCTTTGCTGGCTCGAAAAGCTTACGGATCATGTTGTGGATAAATGTGGGTGCAAAGATTGGTTTATGCCAGGTTTGTCAGCAAAAATATTCTCTTTATCATTTCGTATGGTTTGTTAACACACTGCAAGTACCACCCAGTGAGACAGAGTATAGAAGCTCGCACCCCATTACCACTCTTTTCCATATGTTTTTTATGTATGTTGTTGCACGTGGTCGCTTGTTTCAGACACACCTCTCTGACCAGCTTGGCTAGTCTCATCTGTTGTCCACCTATCTACCCATCACCAAGATGTTTCTGTTCCTACCGCCCTGTGGTAATTGGCTATTTAATTATTGGCACACAAAATAGTATTAAATAAAATAAATACAAACAGACACAGTCCCCTAACTACAAAATAGAGAATATAAACAACAAGATTGTGTAGTTCAAGTTAACATTTTTGTTTTTGACTTCTCGCATTGTAAAATATAATTGACTGCCCTAAATAAAAGAAATATATACCTTTTAAAATCAATATTATTGAATATTTCAGGAGCCTTACAGCTTGAAACAATTGAGCAAGAAAAACAAGCTGAGTTTTAAAACCTAATACCCTACCTCACTGCCTCGCTGGGAGGCGGTTTTGAGCCTGGTGTCTTTCTGGCTGTATTTAATAGAAACTGCAACTCAGCTTAAAATAATATAATCAAATGCATGAATTAAATTTCCTGGTAGCACAATTTAAATTATCTTCGATACTTCCCATGGATTTGTAAATACCCTTTTCTCCAAATAAGGAGTCTCTTTATTGTGCAGCAATTCCTCGAGCTGCTTCGCCACAACAAGACTGTCAGAAGCAGCCATGATGCTGACAGATTTCAAGCACTTCCGCATCGCATGAGCGATTTTTCAATTACGCAAATCTGGTCTGGCATGTTTACTCCTACTTTTGTCAATGCTTGAGCATCAGGGAAAATAAGCTATGATTGGTCAAATCATGGTCAAATCGAGTATTTTGAATCTGATTGATGCTCCCGCCAGAATGACTCATCTTTTTAACAATTTGATTGGTTATCTGAATATTTTTAAAATCTGACTGATGCTCCCGCCAAATCAAGCATCAGAAATAGAAGATAGTGATTGGCTTTGAACTATTTTTTTTCTTAACTGAATGATGCTCCAGCAAAAACTCATTTGATGAGCCACTTCTGATATTTTATGGACTCGAGGCGCCAGACAAAATTTCTTTGAATGTGAGAAGTTTTCATTCAAGAATTTTAACTTCTTTGCATATGCATTTTGAATGGACTAAATTATCAATTACAATGAAATTTGTCTTCAGAAATTATCTTTGCTTTAGAAATTCTGACTGATGCTCAAGCATCGCAAGCACCAGTCTGAATCCACCACTGTTCGTAAGCTATTTCTATTTCAAAATCGCCTTTTGGTGTGAATTTTCCAACCTTGAACTCTTGCTTGAACTTGTTCAGAATTTAGAATTACATCTTGTATTTTTATAGGTACTTGTAGTATTAGCTTTCTTCATACATTTCCAAGAAGCCACTTTGATTTGTTTTCTTTACTGAAGAACTTCAATTTGCTACTTTGAATCTTAAGAATTTTCCCTTGTAGAAGCTATTTATAAATATTAAATTACTCAATATATTTTTTATCTTCAGGATCCCATAAAGTGTGCTCGTTGCAAGAATCATATCATTGTATGTGGCCAAACTGGGGTAATTTAATTTAGTTTTTAATGCAAAAAGATATCGATCAAATATTTTTAGTGTTCTTCACCTTCAGTAGCAGAACTGGAAAACACCCACGTTTCCTTGTCAAAAACAGCTTAAAATTTACGAATTCCAATTATTTTCTCTTATTTCTCTACACTAAAGTGTGTTCGTTTTTGTTTAAATTTAAAAACGCGGCACATTTTGCAGCAAAAGATTTTCGAAAAATCAATTGGCTTCCAACAAAAGAAAGATTTGAATTATGGTGCAAATGTTTTCAGATTTTTCAATACAAGTTACCTGCGTAATTCTCAAAAATGTTCAATCCAGGATAATCAAAGCCGTTTCACCAAAAGATAAAAAGGCAAATTGTACCTCCCTTTGCGCAAAAGCAACTCAGGACAATAATGTTTATATTATCTAGGGCCTAAAATATTGAAAAGTCTATCCACCTGAAGTCCACAAGCAATTAGAAAACGTTTAAGCACATCATTAAAAATGTTTATATTTCGAATAAATAAAAAAGGGAAAAACGATGCTTCCATTTATCAGTAATAATAGGTTTACCTTTTTTCTAAAATGTGAATGAATATGTTCTTTTTCTAGAAAAAACAATTTTTTTCTCTTTCAACAAAAAACTTGGGGAATCAAGGTCCTTCACCATTTTAGGTGTGGTAATTAAATCATTCATGCCTGTAAATATTTTATCTTTTTTTGCTTTGTTTTTAGAAAATATATTGTAAACTTTTAATTCAGTGGCATAAAGATACGATCAAACATACACCTATACAGACATACATAACGGAAATATTTTAAAACATCATTATCTTTAAGGCACAGTTTACTAAAATAAATTTACTGTGTAAAGTAACAATCTTCTCCTCTTACAGCTCTTTTTGATAAGGGCAAGCAATATAGCTGCCCTCTACCATGCCAAATTGACACATATTCTCCAACATTATCAACTGCAACATTTCCATCAAACAACGTCGCAGATAGCATGGCAAGGAAAATTAACATCACTGGAAGTACGTTAGAAAGACGTGCCTGGGTGAGGTTCGTAAAATTTAAATTTAGGTAAATAACATTTCCACTAGGGAAATTTAAGCAGAAAGGTTGGGTAGAAAAATTTTGAAGAAAACTTTGAATGTAGCATCTCACGTTTGGCTCACTCTTGACTAAGGGAGCTCACATTTGGCTCACTTTTCACACTTATAAAATGACTTTTTATTATTTTTCATTTTTGGTTTTTTTTCATGAAATAGATCATTAAGCATCTTAGGATCATTGGAAATACTAAAAATGGGCAGCCCATCTCTATTTTTCCAAATATTAAAAAAAAATACTAGCACAGTTTCAAGTTGTTGTCCCTAGCGACCAATACTTTTTTTTGTTTTCAAGGGAGATTTGTAACGTCCCCCTCCCCAAACAACCTAGAAAAGAGTCTGAGTAGCCTGTGGTGCACAAACACATAATTTGGGCTACCTATGGTGATTGGCACCAATAGAAACGAGGCCAAAACTTAAATCAAATATTAAAATGGATTTTTTCCGCAACAAACTTTTTCAACTTTAATGGCAACATTCGATTTAGGAAACAACCTGCAACCAAAACAAAATCAGGACAACAACATTTCAAAAACACGGGAAATAAGTTTTCAATGGAATTGCAATCTCAAATCTACTGCAAAATTAATAAATTTATAGTTTCGAGGATAAATCGTCTTCAGGTGTGAGGAAAGTCGTTGAAGAGAAACGAAGATAAGCGATAGAAAATGTGTAGTTTTATTGAGAGGTAAAAAGAATGTGACGTGGGAATAGATGTTGTTACTGTGGAAAATCGTAAAGAAGAAAATTGTTTATCAAAGCCAGATGGGGAGAGAGTACATAGTTTAAAGATAATGCTTATAATTGTTTATATATAATGTTTCAGGATTTTCCACAGTCATAACATCTATTCCCACGTCACATAGTATCTATTGTTAGATTCAACATTGTCGTTTCCTGGTTGTTTCTACTTGTTTCTCAGTCGTTTCTACTCGCTTCCTTGTCGTTTCTACTCGTTTCCTGGTTGTTTCTACTTGTTTCCTGGTCGTTTCTACTCATTTCCTGGAAGTGTCAACTCGTTTCCTGGTCGTTTCCATTTATTTATACTCGTTTTATGTTATAGTAACTACTTAAAAAATATACGAAAAAAATATATGGGAACAAATGCGATTTACTCAAAAACATTATTTTGGGTTGTGGTTTATTTGGGGAAAAGGGTTTGAACATAATCAAAATTTTACCAGAGTTTTCGGTTGAGTTGTTGCATGTTTTCAATAGAAAAACATTTTTTATATTAAAAATGGTAGCTGTTACCTTGGAAACACTGCTTTTTCCAAATCAAAAACTGTGGGTACAAAAATACCATCACTACTGGCTAAATTTATTGTGAAAATTTGAGTTCAATATCTCAACATTTTGAAATAATCCCTGCCGCAGTCAATAATGTGTATGTGACCCAAGCTTGCATAATTTGGATAATAATGTTCTACAAGTTCTAAAATTACAAATATTATGGTTTATTTATACTTGCGGCTACTATTTGATGGATGTTTTATCTTATGTAATCACGATCTTCTGTGATGAAAGCAATTTTTTTAGGCTTAAATCTATAAGTGTGTGGAGGTCTCAGTGGCGGATCCAGGAATATTGTTTAGTGCTGCGCCTTTCAAAGTCTCAGGAAACGCCCAAAATAACATATTTAGTTGCCACGCCCTTCAAAACATTCTTTACAACATCATTCTTTACTAACACCACTAAGCAAGCATGGTCTAGTTGTTAAGGCGCCGGACTCGTAACCGCAAGGTCGTGGGTTCGAATCCCACCAAGGTCATACTTGCTGCGAAAGTGTGAGGAGAGCTGCTAACTCTCTGTAATTCTAGGCAAAGGCAAAATGAACCACGAGGTGTGGTCACATCGAGAGGAAGGACCGGGGTAGCCCTGAGAATAGCAAGTGTATGTGCCTGAAACTTAAAGGTTATGTAAAACCCTTGTCCCCTGCTGGAAACAAGTCATCTCGAGACTTTTGCGGGCTAGGCACGTTAAATACGATACCTCACTCACTCACTCAGGTAGGCATCTATTTAACACTAATGTCTGTTGTCGGTCAATGGGGGGAATGGTGCCTTATCAGGGGTCGCTATAGAAGATTTATTGGTCCAAGTTAATTTGTGACTGTGTGTTTGATTTAATACGCAATGATAGGGATGTACATAACGAGCTTTGACTGCAATACATTACTCCGTGTGAAACTGCAACTGCTTTGTTGTGGTTGACTATTACATTTTATCTGTTCTTTTTATGATTGACTGAAGATTTTTTAACTTTTAGATTTGCTAATCTTGGCAATACGTGCTACATGAACGCTATTCTGCAATGCTTACTTGGGATACCAACATTCGCGTTTGATCTCAACAATGCATATCTCATTGAAAAAGTAACCCAGATATCTTTGTACAAGTAAGTTCTATCATGATAATTTACAATTTTATACACAATTTTGCCCTTTCTTGGAACAGAGGCGAATTTCGTAACAATTGTGAAATTGACACATTTGTTTCAAAGCGATTATCCCTCGAAAACAAAACAAAACTCTCTTAACTGGAAAACGAAAACAAACAATGTTGCGGAGGAGATTTCATTTTCCAATTGAGAGAGTTTCGCTTTGTTCTCGAGGGATAATCGCTTTGATACCAGTGTATCAGTTTCACCATAGTTACAACATGCGCCTCTGCTCTTCCAGGTGTGAAATCGTTAACTTGCTCGCTTCTCTTTTTTGCCAGATTTCCTTTATACTAGCAGAGGACAACTAAAGATGGAATCGTTAAAATATAACTTAGTTTTATCAACGTTTTGTTTCTAGATATTTGCATAATTTACTGATTGCTAAAAAATTTAACGAAAATCAAGACAAACAAAGGCAGATTCTGAGGAATGTCAAAAGAGCAATTTCAAGCCAAGCTGCTCGATTTTCTGGTTACATGCAACATGTAAGTATCTCAGCAAAGTTATTCAAATTTATTTATATGCTTTGCAATAGTATTTAAAACGATGCCAAGATTGCTGAAATTGTTAAAAAATTTGGTTAAATTTGATTTGATTTGATTGAAATTTGAAGAATAGATAGTTTAGTTTTTTTTCTGGAACGTCTGGCAAACCTTTAGATTTTACGAATACTTCATACATCAATTATGGATTAATACTATTTTTAATGTTATACACTTTAATAACAACTGAAGATTTGTTTGATGAACTGTCTATGAGTTTGCAATAAATAAGCAGTTGCTCAAAAGTGGATCTGTAAGTTCCTTTTCGTCAATTTTTTAAAAACGACTTTTAGAGCTCTTTAATTATTAGAATAGTATACAGTAATTAATATTGATGTTATGTTTCAATGACAGACAGTTTTATAGCGTCACTACTGGCAACACAGACACTGTTTATACTGACACATGAAACAGCGTGCCTTTGTCAAACAGGCTTTTTACATGCAGGTTTTATTGCTTTATTATTACTCTAGGAGTATGGTATGCTACAAACTTTGTTGTAACTACTACCTATAGCATCAGGTACCTAAGATTTTCATCAGGCAAGCAGTGGATTACTTCCTTGGTTAAAGTTCAGGGGAGCTATATCTATACATGGACTCACTGAGAACAACAAGAAAAATTAACGTTGATGCGAACTACTGTCTGTATTTGCATTGCAGAATTATATTTCTGATCTGCGGTTTTTCTTCAGCTATTAGCGGAGCCTGGAGAGGAGCTAGACTATGGCTTTCCTCGAACAGTCAGGTCTGTAGTAATTTGCCATTTTCCATAGGATGCTCACGAGTTTCTTGGTCAGTGTTTGGATCAGTTAAAAGAAGATATTTTGAAATTGGTACCAGCATCAGATAATGAAACAGCAGACGAATATGATATTCATGCCGTGGAGAGAAAGGCAATTGAAGCAGCATGTCCCGTTTCTAAGAATTTTGAATGCCAAGTTTCACACACTATACAGTGTGCAGCGTAAGTAAAGAGGGCGAGTAGAACAGTCTCTATTGTCAAATGTAAAGTTAGCCTGCGTGCAAACTCAACTGGTCCCTTTCAGAAGAATTTTGTTGAATGAAAACTAAACATCACTATGAAAACTAAACTTCATTCAACTAAATTCTTTTGAAAGGAACCAGTGTAAAGTATGCGTGTCTGAAAAAAGGGGGCAAAATTTTTAATTCAAGGACAGCGAACTTGGAAAGGGGCATTTTGAAGAATAGTTGTCGATTTCATGGACAGGTTAGAATGTTTTCCGCTGAACAAAAAAAACGTCAATAAAAAGTATTTTTTGAAAATTATAATCAGCGGAAAGCAGGCAGATTTTCTGAGAGGTGGTGCCAAAGGAAAGAGATGATTTTTAAATTTGCGAGACAAGCATGCTAACACTTGCCAAAAGAGACTGATTGTGTCGGGGAGCAAAGACTTTGGAATGCCTTAGATTAATCATAGATACCGCATTTCCTTTAGTTCTTTGAGAGAAACTCCCATTTAAAATGTGATCAAACAGGAAAATATTTCTCTCTTTTTTCTTGTTTTACCAAAATCAGTTATCGGAGGGCGGCACTTATTTGATGGCGGCGTTTCTTAAAGATTTTGGTTCTGTTCACGGCACATATTAGTAGGTGGCGTTTATTTGAGGTTTATTTCGAGTAATTGCAAACTGCATATTGTTTTTCCATTGTAAAATTGCATATAATTATAGATTTATAACCTCAGATTTCAAGCTGCAGCTCTGCAAACAAAGATAGAGTCACCGGATGTTATCTGTAGCATGATTAATATTAAATGACTAAATCTAAAATGAATATGTACTAAATATTTCCTGTCAGTGTTTTGCTTCCGTATATCATTGTATTTTTTGTTGCAGATGTGGTAATCGGATTACGAAAGAGGAAATCTTCTACGATCTGTCATTAGATATTCCAGAGATGTACGTTTTATTTTCAAACCTATGTTAATTTTTTGCTTACGTTAATTTAATCTTTGTTTTCATAGTTATATCAATTATATTCTCTTATGTATCTTTTTAGTTAAAGATTATGGCTATAGTTATTTTAATGTTTCGAAAGTTGCATTAAAAGTTTGTTAAAGCAGACAAATGCATGGTGAAATGCTTTTTGAAACTTTTTTTCTACTTTTTAGTGACGAAAATACTGACCCCGAGGACAGAGACTTGCAAGATTTACTGCAAGATTATTTCGAGGTAATTTTTAAAGGATATTAGTTAACAGTGCCTCGATGTATCAGAGAATGAAATTTATAATACCGGTTAATTTACATAAAGTTTTTTCTACAAAAACTGTGCCGAGCTTGACACACGAAAAATTAAGAGAGCTTTGACCGTAGAAGTCATTGGTCATAAATTGAGTTCTAGTGACCGTATCGTCATGTAATTTTTTGCATTTAATCACATTTTGTAACAAATGTCTTTTAAATGGAATTCGGGAAAGGTGTATTTACTTTAATTCGAATGATTTATTTTTTGATTATAGGAAGAGGATATTGGCTACAAATGCGAACAATGTGAATGCGAAAATGCTAATTTGTCTCATCATATAAGCAAGCTGCCGAGGTATATATATATTTCTAGTCATCTTTTCTTCTTCAATTATTTCGTAGCCAAACCTCACCAAATCTTGCTTCGCCAATTATTTGTTTATTTATTGTTGATAAATAATGACATTAAGAAGGTGTGAAGGCAACCCGAAGTTTTTGTTTGCTGCTACCCAAGGTGGACAAGGGATGGCGCCACTCCATTCCCTGGTTTGATAACGTCTTGCCCCAGCTGAGCTGGTATTTATTTAATGAAAGGATAGACAGCTGAGTTGGCTGTGGTTTTTGTAGTTAGAAGTTCCAACAACTGGCCCCAAACCCATGCTCTCATAGAGAGTTTGACTTCGAAACACGGCTCCTTAACCACATGGCTACTTGACCCTATTCTAGATACTTACATTTGGCATTTGATTCTTCCACTTTCTCGTTTTTCCAGTAAGTCCTATTTTGCACAAGTATCATACTGATTCTTGTCAAACATGTCTAGATTTTTCCAGCTACATATTAACTTGAATTTTATGCTCGAAATATCCGTTTAACTGCAAAATTGCCATCACTGTCGCATTCCCGTCGAAGGCAATAAATTCAGATGTTACCATATTGCCATATTCCATATTATTATATTCCATCATATTCCATATTACCATATTCAACATTACCATATTAATATTTGTTTGCATAAATTCTTCAGATTGAAGACAAGTGTGTGTATTA